>ONZH01007697.1:0-15997 GCA_900303285.1 Rhinella marina | reverse complement strand
CGCCCAAGAACATTATAGGGCATCACAGCGCAGACCGATCTGTGGCTGGCACCGCTGACTCAAGCCAGGCATGGTTGTGTGTGACAACGGGCGTAACCTGGTGCGGCTCTGCAACTCGGAAGACTGACACATGTGCCATGCCTGGCCCACGTGTTCAATCTAAAGTTTAGCGGTTCCTCAAGACATACCCCAATCTGTCTGATTTGCTCACCAAGGTGCGCCGCATCTGTGCGCATTTCGCAAGTCGACCACAGATGCTGCCACTCTCAGGCAGCGCAGCGCCGCCTTAACTTGCCCGCTCCCGACTGTGTGCGACGTGCCACGAGATGGAATTCCACATTAAACATGTTATCCAGAGTTACCAGCAGCGCAGAGCGATTGTAGACTGCCAGATGTCACTTCCACCACAACTGGTAGTCAGGTCTCTCAGATTCCTCAAGTCTACAATGAGGAGTGGTGTGGATGTCTGATATCTGCCAGGTGTTGACCAACTTTGAGGAGTCAACACAGATGGTCAGGGCGATGCCGCCATTATCAGCCTCACCATCCGCTGCTTTGCCTGTTGAAAAAACTCACTGCTCAGCATGAAGTCGGAAGCTTGGCACTTGTCACAAAGACGGTGGAGAAGATACGTCGCTTGATAGCCAGAGCACCCTCCGGTCTGTTTCTCAGCGCATATCGGAGGAGGGGGATGAGGATGAGGAGGAAGAGGAGGAGAATGTCGGCGAGACAGAAGAGGTACCAATGCTCAGTCCTTCTTAACTCTTGAGCGTGTTGCTGAAAGGAGGGGAGGAGGAGGAATGGAGAGTCAGGCCAGTGAGGAGGAATTCTTGCGTGTTGGGACTCTGGCACACATGGCAGACTTCATGTTAGGCTGCCTATCCCGTGACCCTCACGTTAGAAGCATTTTTTCAAACACCGATTACTGGGTGTTCACTCTCCTGGACCCACCGTAAAAGCAGAACCTTTCCACTCTCATCCCTGTAGAGGAAAGGAGTAGAGATGAGCGAGCACTAAAATGCTCGGGTGCTTGTTATTCGAGTCGAACTTTTCCCGATGCTCGGGTGCTCGTTTCGAATAACGAACCCCATTGAAGTCAATGGGAGACTCGAGCATTTTTGCGGGGGACCAAGGCTCTGCCTAGGGAAGGCTGGGTGAAAACCTGGAAACCTCAGAAAATGATGGAAACACCACGGAAATGGACAGGAAACAGCAGGGGCAGCATGCATGGATGCTTTTGTGGCTGCCTAATCCCACCATTACCCCAAATTCTCAGGCAACAGCCTGGTGGTTACCCTCATGGCAATTGTGCTCACCCAGACCAAGAAAGGCGAGGCAAATACCCTTCACATGTTAGGGAAGCACCAACATAGGTGCAACGAAGGTCCATCACCGCCTGCAGGTGACACCACTGCTCATTCTGGCACTGCAGCTGACATCAAGTTTAGTATCTGTTCTTATCAGTTGCTGTGGCTGTTGGTGGTAAAGTGGTGAGCATAGCTGCTTCCCAAGCAGTTGACCCCGGTTCCATTCCCGTCTATCGCAGGAGGCAATTAAAAAATCAGTACAATATCTAATACGTCCCCTATCCGGGTAAATAGTATGGAAAGAGAGGGCCTGTAGGTGGGGGGAAGGAGGTTTCGCTGGAAGAGCCAGAGGAGTGCCCCCTGGGCTAGCGTGTGTGGTGGTGACAACAGCCAGAATGGATTTAGAAAAACTGTTGCATCAACCGTTATGGTATTGATTCTTCTCAGTTTAATACCGTATATGTCCCCTATCTTGGGACCTTATAGTTCATGGATTTTTCACCACGGAAAAAGAGTTTGCTCTGGCCAGGGGAGTATCTTTCCCACTGCAGCTAAGGGGACGTGTCCATGCTCTGCCTATCACAGGTCAGGAGGCAATTAAAAGAAGAAAAACAAAAAACATCAGTACAATATCTATTACGTCCCCTATCCGGGTACATAGTTTGGAGAGAGGGCCTGTAGGTGGGGGGAAGGAGGTTTCGCTGGAAGAGCCAGAGGAGTGCCCCCTGGGCTAGCGTGTGTGGTGGTGATAACAGCTGGATGGATTTAGAATGACGACGCAGGACCCCAACTTAAAAATTTAGCATCAACCGGTACAGTCGTAAATTATGAGATTGATCAAGTGTGGTATGTATACTACTCAGTTAAAACCGTATATGGCAGCTATCCGGAAAAATGGTTTGGAGAGAGAGAAAGATAGGACAAAGACGTAAATTGTTTGGAGAGAGGGCCTGTAGGTGGGGGGGCAGGCTGGGGGGAAGGAGGTTGAGCTGGAAGAGCCAGAGGAGTGCCCCCTGGGCTAGTGTGTGTGGTGGTGACAACAGCCGGATGAAGTTAGAATGACGACACAGGACCCCAACTTAAAAATTTAGCATCAACCGGTACAGTCATAAATTATGAGATTGATCAAGTGTGGCATGACTTTTTAGATGGAGATTGCATGTTGTCACGTACTCCCTGGAACCCCATAGTCACCCCTTCTCTGATTTGTTAGCCCAGAACATTCTCTGCCCCAATTCGCAAGACCTTTTGCTGTTTCCGTGTGCTGACAGTGTGGATTTACCAGTGTTGTCTGAGGAGGTGGTGGACAATGGCGAGACACAGGTGTCGAGGGGTGAGGTAGTTGTATGGGAAGCAAGTTACAGTGGGGACTCCTTGGGGGGGACTTTGTCATGATGGGACAGATTCAACTTGGGTGGATCAGGCACAGGAACAGATGAATTTTTGGGGGGGTGTATTTAACTTTTATTTAGCAAAAATAACCACAGAGATATTTATTGTTATCTTCTCTGCGCAGTCTGGCGTTGGGGTTCGTCACTTTGATGGCGAGCTGTGCCGCTCTCTCCACAATGGTCTGTAGGTTCATAGATGGAGACTTTGTCGGCGATTTCAGTACAGAAGGACTTGTTGCTCATCAACAGAACCTCGACCTCCTTGACATTGTGGACAAGGAATTTGCGGGTGGACCAGGAATTAGCGGAACCATGTGGGCAGCATGTGTTTGGTCTTCTACTTGCTACTGTATCCAATGTTGGGCAATATAGATTCGCAAGTAATATTATTTTTCACACCTATCCCAAAATAAAAATTGTATGCAGTTTGCGCAAATGAAACTTTGTTGTGACTGGATAGATGGCCATAGAATACGCAGGTAACCCAATGTTTTTTCACACCAAAAAAAAACCCGGCAGTTTGCGCAAATAAAACTGGAAACTGGAATTGGAGAGAGGGCCTGTAGGTGGACCTCCGGAAAAATTGTTTGGAGAGAGGGCCTGTAGGTGGACCTCCGGAAAAATTGTTTGGAGAGAGGGCCTGTAGGTGGACCTCCGGAAAAATTGTTTGGAGAGAGGGCCTGTAGGTGGACCTCCGGAAAAATTGTTTGGACAGAGGGCCTGTAGGTGGAACTCCGGAAAAATTGTTTGGACAGAGGCCTAGGGGCCTCCGGAAATGTGAGGGGCCTGTAGGGACCTCTGGAAACATTTTTTGGAGAGAGGGCCTGTAGGTGGACCTCTGGAAAAATTGTTTGAATAGAAGGCCTGTAGGGGGCCCTCCTGAAAAATTGTTTGAAGAGACGGCCTGTAGGTGGACCTCTGGAAAAATTGTTTGAATAGAGGGCCTGTAGGGGGCCCTCCTGAAAAATTGTGCTAAAAGAGTGCCAGTTGGACCTCTAAAAAATGGCGTTTTTTGGGTCAACGTTAGGCAAAGACGATATGGAGGAGGAGGAGGAGGAGGAGTAGAGAAGAGGAATCGGATACATAAGTTATATAAATCTTTAGCTGCTTTCCCCCGAAGGAGATTTGAATTCCGGTGAAATCCAGGCTGTGTTCATTTTAATAAGCGTCTGCCTGTCAGCGCTGTCAGTTTACAGGCGTGTACGCTTATTGGTGATGACGCCACCAGCTGCACAGAATACCCGTTCTGACAGCACGCTAGCGGCAGGGCAGGCCAGCACCTCCAAGGCGTACAGCGCCAGTTCAGGCCACGTGTCCAGCTTTGAAACCCAGTAGTTGTATGGAGCAGAGTGATCGCTACGGACGTTGGTATGGTCAGCTAGGTACTCCCTCACCATCTTTCTGTACAGCTCCCCCCTACTCTGCCTAGACTGGGGACAGGTGACAGTGTCTTGCTGGGGTGACATAAAAGTGGCAAAGGCCTTGGAGAGCGTTCTCCTGCCAGTGCTGGACAAGCTGCCTTCTCGCCTCCTCTCCCCCGCTACTTGGCCCACAGAACCATGCCCTCTGCCGCTAGCGGCGTCAGATGGGAAGAATTGTTTCAGCTTGTGCACCAGGGCCTGTTGATACCTATTCACTCTCATACTCCTTTCCTCTGCAGGGATGAGAGTGGAAAGGTTCTGCTTGTACCGTGGGTCTAGGAGAGTTAACACCCAGTAATTGGTGTTTGAAAAAATTCTTCTAACGCGAGGGTCACGGGATAGGCAGCCTAACATGAAGTTTGCCATGTGCGCCAGAGTCCCAACACGCAAGAATTCCCTCTCCTCACTGGCCTGACTCTCCATTTCCTCCTCCTCCTCCAAGTCCTCCTCTTCAGCCCATACACGCTCAAGAGTTAAGGACTGAGCACTGGTACCCTCTACTGTCTCGCCGACATTCTCCTCCTCTTCCTCTTCATCCTCATCCCCCTCCTCCGATACGCGCTGAGAAACAGACCGGAGGGTGCTCTGGCTATCAAGCGACGTATCTTCCTCCACCGTCTCTTGTGACAAGCGCAAAGCATCCGACTTGATGCTTAGCAGTGAGTTTTTCAACAGGCAAAGCAGCGGGATGGTGAGGCTGATAATGGCGGCATCGCCGCTGACCATCTGTGTTGACTCCTCAAAAGTTGCTCAACACCTGGCAGATATCAGACATCCACGTCCACTCCTCATTGTAGACTTGAGGAATCTGAGAGACCTGACTACCAGTTCTGGTGGAAGATGACATCTGGCAGTCTACAATTGCTCTGCGCTGCTGGTAAACTCTGGATAACATGTTTAATGTGGAATTCCATCTCGTGGGCACGTCGCACAACAGTCGGTGAGCGGGCAGTTATAGGCGGCGCTGCGCTGCCCTGAGAGTGGCAGCATCTGTGCTCGACTTGCAGAAATGCGCACAGATGCGGCGCACCTTGGTGAGCAAATCAGACAGATTGGGGTATGTCTTGAGGAACCGCTGAACTATTAGATTGAACACGTGGGCCAGGCATGGCACATGTGTCAGTCTGCCGAGTTGCATAGCCGCCACCAGGTTACGCCCGTTGTCACACACAACCATGCCTGGCTTGAGGTTCAGCGGTGCCAGCCACACATCGGTCTGCGCCGTGATGCCCTGTAACAGCTCTTGGGCGGTGTGCCTTTTGTCACCTAAGCTCAGCAGTTTGAGCACCGCCTGCTGGCGCTTACCAACGGCACTGCTGCTGCACCTAGAGCTACCGACTGAAGGCGCCGTGCCCACGGATGGTAATTCGGTGCAGGAGGAGGAGGGGTCGGAGGAGGAGGAGGCATAGTACGTCTGAGAGACTGTGACCGAGGTAGGCCCCGCAATCCTCGGTGTGGGCAGTACATGAGCGGCCCCAGGGTCGTTCTCGGTCCCAGCCTCCACCAAGTTAACCCAATGTGCCGTCAGTGAGATATAGTGTCCCTGCCCGGCAGCACTTGTCCACGTGTCCGTGGTTAGGTGGACCTTCTCAGAAACAGCGTTGGTCAGGGCACGGATGATGTTCTGTGACACGTGCTGGTGTAGGGCTGGGATGGCACATCGGGAAAAATTGTGGCGGCTGGGGACCGAATACCGAGGGGCAGCCACCGCCATAAGATTGCGAAAGGCCTCGGTCTCTACCAGCCTATAGCGCAGCATCTCCAGGCTAAGCAATTTGGAGATGTGGACGTTGAGGGCTTGGCATGTGGGTGGAACTGTATTTCCTCTTGCGCTCCAGCGTCTGCTGTAAAGACAGCTGAACGCTGCGCTGGGACACATTGGTGGACACTGTGGAGGATCGTGGAGGCAAAGTTGTGGTTTTCCGGCGGGAGGAGCTCGTGCCGGGGTCCTGGGCAGGGGGTTGACTAGCAGAGGCAGCGAGTGACACAGAGGAAGGAGCAGTGGTGTGACCCGCAGGAGGTGGTGAACGGCCTTGGTTCCATTGAGTGGGGTGTTTAGCACTCATATGCCTGCACATGCTGGTGGTGGTTAGGCTAGTAGTGGTTGCACCCCTGCTGATCCTGGTGTGGCACAGGTTGCACACCACAGTCCATCGGTCATCCTCACTTTCTTTAAAGAACCTCCAGACTTGCGAAAATCTAGGCCTCGGCACGGGAGCTTCACTACATGAAACAGTTGCTGCTGATGCACCAGCTCTGGCCCTGCTTCTCCCCCTGGCCACACCACTGCCTCTTCCAACCTGTTCTGGTGCAGCACTCGCCTCCGCCTCAGAAGCACTGTCTTCACTCGGCATATCAACCCAGCTTGGGTCAGTCACCTCATCATCCTCCGATTCCTCAGTCTGCTCCCCCCTCGGACTTCCTGCCCTGACAACAACTTCACCACTGTCTGACAACCGTGTCTCCTCATCGTCCGACACCTCTTTACAAACTTCTTCCACTAACTCAACATTGTCATCATCATCATCATCATCACCCATAGACTGCGACAGTTGGAAAACTTGGGCATCGGGAACGAGGTCAGCAGCAACCTGAGAAGTGGTTTGTGACTCTGGGAAGGGTCCAGAAAACAGTTCCTCAGAGTATGCCGAATTGCATTCCAAATTTCCCTGGGAGGGGGCAGACTGGGGGGAAGGAGGTTGAGGTGGAGGAGCCAGAGGAGTGCTCCCTTGGGTAACGTGGGTGGACTGCGTGGAAGACTGACTGGTGGACAAATTACTTGAAGCATTGTCTGCAATCCACGACATCAGCTGTTCGCACTGTTGTGGTTTCAACAGTCCTCTACCACGTGTCCTTGTAAGTTGAGACATGAAACTAGGGAGTGTAGCTCTGTGGCGTTCCCCTGCTCCCTCATCAGCAGGTACTGTCTCACCCTGCCCAGGACCACGGCCTCTGCCCCTTGCAGTAATTGAATGCCCACGCCCACGCCCTCGTCCTCGACCCTTAGCCCTGGGGTCCAACATTTTCTGTATAGAAGTGTATTATATAAAAAATAAAAAATAAACTGGCCTGGTGTACTGAAACCCACAAACTTGTTCAGTCTGGTTTAATTAAGTGAGGTAAAGAAAGTGTCACCTGGACAGAAAATACGGATTGTAGTGAGTGTACTGAACTGTGACAGACAGAATGGTTCCACGCAGCTGTGTGAAATTGATTTTGTATCACTGAGCTAAAACAACAAAAAAACCTATTTTTTTTATATTTTTATTTTATATATTTTTTTTGTAGTTTGTTTTTTTTGGAACGTGACGTGCAGAAACTATCGTAGACCTAACTCACACCCTGTTAATGGTGGCTATTTTGACTGCGACCCAGACAAATGTCGCACAGAGATATTTGTGATCAAGCTATATACGTGACAGCAAAATACCTGGTTGGATTACGTGACGTACAGAAAGTGTCACCTGGACAGAAAATAGGAATTGGTGTGAGTAGACAGCTGAACTGTGACACACAGAATGGTTCCACACTGCTGTGTGAAATGGATTTGTATCACTGAGCTAAAACAACAAAAAAACTATTTTTTATATATATTTTTTTAAATATTTTTTTTGTAGTTTTGTTTTTTTTGGAACATGACGTGCAGAAACTATCGTATACGTAACTCACACCCTGTTAATGGTGGCTATTTTGACTGCGACCCAGACAAATTTCGCAGAGATTTTTTTGATCAAGCTATATACGTGACAGCAAAAGACCTGGTTGAATTACGTGACGTACAGACAGTTTCACCTGGACAGAAAATAGTGAGTGTACTAAACTGTGACACACAGAATGGTTCCACATTGCTGTGTGCAATGGATTTGTATCACTGAGCTAAAACAACAAAAAAACTATTTTTTTTAATATATTGTTTTTTATATTTTTTTTGTAGTTTTGTTTTTTTGGAACGTGACATGCAGAAACTATCGTAGACCTAACTCACACCCTGTTAATGGTGGCTATTTTGACTGCGACCCAGACAAATGTCGCACAGAGATTTTTTGGATCAAGCTATATACGTGACAGCAAAAGACCTGGTTGAATTACGTGATGTATAGACAGTGTCACCTGGATAGAAAATAGTGAGTGTACTGAACTGTGACACACAGAATGGTTCCACACTGCTGTGTGAAATGGATTTGTATCACTGAGCTAAAACAACAAAAAAACTATTTTTTTTATATATTTTTTTATATATTTTTTTGTAGTTTTGTTTTTTTTGGAACGTGACGTGCAGAAACTATCGTAGACCTAACTCACACCCTGTTAATGGTGGCTATTTTGACTGCGACCCAGACAAATGTCGCACAGAGATTGTTTTGATCAAGCTATATACGTGACAGCAAAAGACCTAGTTGGATTAAGTGACGTACAGAAAGTGTCACCTGGACAGAAAATACGAATTGGAGTGAGTAGACAGCTGAACTGTGACACACAGAATGGTTCCACACTGCTGTGTGAAATGAATTTGTATCACTGAGTTAAAACAACAAAAAAACTATTTTTTTTTATATATTTTTTTTATATATTTTTTTGTAGTTTTGTTTTTTTTGGAACGTGACATGCAGAAACTATCGTAGACCTAACTCACACCCTGTTAATGGTGGCTATTTTGACTGCGACCCAGACAAATGTCGCACAGAGATTTTTGTGATCAAGCTATATACGTGAGAGCAAAAGACCTGGTTGGATTACGTGACGTACAGACAGTGTCACCTGGACAGAAAATAGTGAGTGTACTGAACTGTGACACACAGAATGGTTCCACACTACTGTGTGCAATGGATTTGTATCACTGAGATATAACAATTAAAAAAAAAGGGGTTATATATGACGATAGCTGCACTACTAGTGCCAGCCAGCCAGCCAAGCCAGGAGACAAAAAAAAAAATTCTTGTATCCCTTAGAAGGGCTGTTGGGTTCTTTGTGGGTGATTCCTGCCTAACAGAGAACTAAATGCAGGCCCTAACACTCTCCCTGAAACGCAGCAGCTCTATCCCTAATGACATCCAGACAGCATCTGAGCCGAGCACCGCGGCCAGTCACTAGTATATTCCAGGGTCACCTGATCAGGCCAGCCAACCCCTGCTATCGACATGTAAGGGCCCCACGTGATGCTGGGTGTACTGCAGAGTCTCCTGGCTTGTGATTGGCTGAGTTTATAGGCGCCAAAAAAGCACGATGCGGAAGTTGCCATTTCCTCGAGCATGGCGAGATACTCGTCCGAGCAGCGAGCACTTATGAGTACCCTAATACTCGAACGAGCACCAAGCTCGGACGAGTATGCTCGCTCATCTCTAAAAAGGAGTACGAGAGTGAATCAATGTCAACAGGCCCTAGTGCAGAAGCTGAAACAATCCTTCCCATCTGACGCCACTAGCGGCAGAGGGCGTGGTTCTGTGGGCCAAGTAGCGGGGGAGCATCAGGAAAAGTTTGTCTCGAATAACGAGCACCCGAGCATTTTAGTGCTCGCTCATCTCTAGTCATAATACAATGATTACTGAGAACTATATAAATGGAGAACAATGTGAGAGAGATGGTAGACAAGGGAGACCGATATGAGAGGATCAGAGAGCACTGTGCAAGTCAAGGAGTTCAGGTGGAAGGGGGGTTGAGATTTGAGCCTTCACCATCAAAATGTCTGTACTTCTGCCATGGTCTCCAGATGGAAGAGAAGGTATGTCTAGTACAGAGTTCCCAATGGAAAATCTCCTCAAAATGATAAATTTGGTCAACCTTGCCAATCCAATGGTCAATGGCCGGAATCTCTTCTGAACGCCAATAAAGAGGGATTAGTAGGCGAGCTGAAGTAATCAGTAATGAGAAGAGGGTTCCCTTGTAATTATGTCTTCCCGGGAGACCGAGGCTGAGCACAGCCAATTTGGATGAACAGGGGTATGATGTGCCATATATTTTGTTGCTTTCTGTGAAGATAGTCCTCCACCATTCACGCACTTTTTTACAAGTCCACCAAATGTGGAAGAAGGTTCCTTTATGAGACTGGCATCTCCAACAGACATCAGGTACATTAGGAAAGTATTGAGCTATTTTACACGGGGTCTTATACCACCTGGACAACACCTTGTAACCATTTTCCTGAATGGGTACACATCTTAATAGTTTGTGAGGGGCATTCAAGATCTTACGTATCTCGGCAAGTGAAAGACTTCTGCCCAGATCCCGTTCCCACAGGCCCACCACTGCCGGTTTTGTCTCCTGAGTAGGAGTTTTCATAGTTTTGTACAAATATGAGATCAGCTTTTTTGGATAGGCTTTACTCGCCACTAGTTTTTCAAACCAAGACAAGGTGCGTGAAGTCGGCATAAGTTTAGCTAATGATAAGATTTTCTGTTTGAGGGCGCCATAAGTAAGAGTGGCAGTATTCGGAAGCGCAAGCCTGTGCAATAGGTCCTGCTCTGACAGGATACAACCCTTATAATCAAGTAGATCTAAGACAGGTGTGGGCAAAAGTCTGGTCACGATTGGCAGGCTATCTCTGAAATCCTTTGGGGCCATAGCAATAATATCTTTAACTTGAAGCAAGGGTGAAGGGCAGCTCATGACCTTAAGAGCGTCCAGGAACCGATCCCAGACTTTTAACTTCTGATGCATAATAGGACTGAGGCCTGGACTGACGATAGGTGGTTTGTCAGATAATAACAGGGCTCTAAGAGATATGGGCGACATTGCATTTTCAATGGGAAGCCAGGATTTGTGAGAAGGCAGTCTCAGCCAATCAATTGCTCTACATAAGTTAATAGCTTTCATATAATTGTCCTGCTATGTGTACGGAATCAAATATGTGCTTTTCTTGTTGGGAAGTAAGGAAAGGAACAAAATTAGATCGTTTACGTTTTTTAATTCTGTTCATCATAAATTTGGTAGTCTTATTGCCATGGGCAAAAAATTTATGTTGGGAAGAAAGGAAATACTTCACAGAAGAGGCGTTTAACAGGTTTTTCAAGGCCTAAGTGATGACGAAGAGGACAGCTGTTGGGCTGCTAAAGATTGTTTATGAGCCCTTTCAAGGGTATGAATCTGAGCCATAAGGGCATTTAGCCGTGCCTTAGCCAGCTTCTTAATATGTGTGCCCAAACTGATAAAGTGTCCCCTAATATAAGTTTTGTGGGCATCCCACAAAATCTGTGGGGAAATCTCAGGTGATTGGTTGAGTTAGAAGTATTCTAGAAGGAGTTTTGATATGTGAGATTTGTTCTTTTCGCTGGCAATAAGTGATTCATTCAACCTCCATCTTGGCGTCTTACCTCCACCAGGAGCTGGTGCAAAGGTGCAGAATACAGGTGAATGGTCCGAGAGGGTCATACTTCCAATCCCTGATGCTGAGCACAAATGTAGGTGTTCTTTAGAAATAAACAGATAATCTAGTCTGCTATACGAGTTGGAGGCTGCGGAATAAAAAGTGTAATCAATCAGATCTGGGTTAAAACATCTCCATATGTCTATCAATCCTACATCCTCAAGTTTTGTCTTAAGTGCTCTCAATGCTCTGTAGGATATTGCAGAACGTTTAGAAGAAGTGTCCTGAAGGGGGTGTAATGCCAGATTTAGGTCCCCACCCAATATGACCACTCCCTCTCTGAAGGACTTGAGAATAGTTAGAACCTCTAGGATCCAAGATACTTGGTCCTGGTTAGGTGTATACACATTGGCAAATGTATATGTAGAAGGACCAACAGTACCCTTCACCATTATGTAATGACCCTCAGATTCCTGAATATGGGAGTTATATATAAAAGGAAAACCCTTTTGAAACCCAATGCTAACTCCTCTAGATGCAGGACCATCTGTGCTACAGTGGTACCAGGTAGGATAGTTAGAGAAGGTAAGGTTTGGGTAATTATTAGAGATGAGCGAGTAGTGAAATATTCGAAAGTTCGAAATTCGATTCGAATAGACCGCGGTATTCGACTATTCGACCGAATATCGAATCCCATTAAAGTCTATGGGACTTGGAAATTTCCACTTGGAAATCTCAATTCGACCACTTGGAGGTCACCAATTCCACCCTGAAACCTCAGAAAAGGATGCCAACACTGCTGGAATGCAACTGGGACAGCAGGGGAAGCATGTCTGGGTGCATATAACGCGCCCAAGTCGCACTATTATGCCACTATTACAGCCTCTCAACAATACACTCCAAAGACAATATAACCTCTCTGTAAAGTGAGACCATACAAGGAAACCTTCTTTCCTCTACATTGCCATGGACCCCAAGCCAAACTAGACAAAAAAGAAGATAAAATTCTGCACCCCTTAAAATCACGTTGCCTATGACAACCACAGATGGCATAGGCAAGGGGGAAAGCAATCAAGCCATCACTATTTTTCCCTCTGTGCCATCCCTGCCTTGCCCAGGCACATGTCCCAAAACATCATACACGCCCGAGTAACACGGTTACTGCAAAAGGCCATTTGACCACCAACACTTTGGTTTGAGGCCGGGGATGCTACATCTCCCTGACAGCACACTGGGTGAATGTTGTGGAGGCCGGGACGGGCAAACCTGCTACCCCCACCCAAGTTTTGGGCCTTGGTTCTGTCTGGATTTCCGCAACCCTTACAGACAGCTCGGCAAACCCCTCCTTCTCCTTCTAGATTCTCCTTTTAAATCTGTCCACCACTCAGTCAAGTCCACAAAGTCCAGTCTCGTCGATAGCCTGCAGAAACTGCAGGGACCTCACTCTGACCCTCCTTCCTCCCACCCTGCCCAATGTTATCAACCCAGTGTTCCCACCCATGCAAGAATCGCAGGAGCTATCTGAGGATTTTGTTTGTTCTGATGCCCAAACACTGGAGCAAGCTCCATCTCTAGCTGATGGTGGTGTGGAACGGGCACTAAAGTGTAAAATGATTAGGGACGATGATGAGACACAGTTGCCAGCAAGGGAGGCTGTTGGAGCAAAGTGAGGCAGTGTAAGAGGAGGTGGTTGAGTATGACGAAGTCAGTGACCCGACCTGGCCCAGTGTCATGTCTAGCAGGTAAAGCAGTGGGGATGTTGAGGATGCGTAGGACCGCAAAAGGCAGGAAGAGACCGTGGGCTGGCCAGAGGCTCATGGAGAAGGCAGGCTAGAGCCCGCAGGGCCGCATCTCTTCCCTATAACAGGCCCCCACACAAAGCTCTCCCATCGAGGGCTCTTAGGTCCTTGTTGTGAAAATATTTTAATGAGTGCGCAAAGTTAGCTTGAGGTGAGCCCTCGAAAAAATTATATGGAGGCCCAAGAGGTGAGCCCTCGAAAAAATTAAGTGGAGGCCAAAGAGGTGAGACCTCTTAAAAATTGTATTAAGGCCCAAGAGGTGAGCCATAATAAAAATTGTTTGTAGGCCCAAGAGGTGAGCCATGATAAAAATTGCTTGTAGGCCCAAGAGGTGAGCCATGATAAAAATTGCTTGTAGGCCCAAGAGGTGAGACCTCTTAACAATTGTATTAAGGCCCAAAGAGGTGAGCCATGATAAAAAATTGTTTGTAGGCCCAAGAGGTGAGCCATGATAAAAATTGCTTGTAGGCCCAAGAGGTGAGACCTCTTAACAATTGTATTAAGGCCCAAGAGGTGAGCCATGATAAAAATTGTTTGTAGGCCCAAGAGGTGAGCCATGATAAAAATTGCTTGTAGGCCCAAGAGGTGAGCCATGATAAAAATTGCTTGTAGGCCCAAGAGGTGAGCCATGATAAAAAATTGTTTGTAGGCCCAAGAGGTGAGCCATGATAAAAATTGCTTGTAGGCCCAAGAGGTGAGACCTCTTAACAATTGTATTAAGGCCCAAGAGGTGAGCCATAATAAAAATTGTTTGTAGGCCCAAGAGGTGAGCCATGATAAAAATTGCTTGTAGGCCCAAGAGGTGAGCCATGATAAAAATTGCTTGTAGGCCCAAGAGGTGAGACCTCTTAACAATTGTATTAAGGCCCAAGAGGTGAGCCATGATAAAAATTGTTTGTAGGCCCAAGAGGTGAGCCATGATAAAAATTGTTTGTAGGCCCAAGAGGTGAGCCATGATAAAAATTGCTTGTAGGCCCAAGAGGTGAGACACTCTTAACAATTGTATTAAGGCCCAAGAGGTGAGCCATGATAAAAATTGTTGTAGGCCCAAGAGGTGAGCCATGATAAAAATTGCTTGTAGGCCCAAGAGGTGAGCCATGATAAAAATTGCTTGTAGGCCCAAGAGGTGAGCCATGATAAAAATTGTTTGTAGGCCAAGAGGTGAGCCATGATAAAAATTGCTTGTAGGCCCAAGAGGTGAGACCTCTTAACAATTGTATTAAGGCCCAAGAGGTGAGCCATAATAAAAATTGTTTGTAGGCCCAAGAGGTGAGACCTCTTAAAAATTGCTTGTAGGCCCAAGAGGTGAGCCATGAGAAAAATTGCTTGTAGGCCCAAGAGGTGAGCCATGATAAAAATTGCTTGTAGGCCCAAGAGGTGAGACCTCTTAACAATTGTATTAAGGCCCAAGAGGTGAGCCATAATAAAAATTGTTTGTAGGCCCAAGAGGTGAGACTTCTTAAAAATTGTTTGTAGGCCCAAGAGGTGAGCCATGATAAAAATTGCTTGTAGGCCCAAGAGGTGAGACCTCTTAACAATTGTATTAAGGCCCAAGAGGTGAGCCATAATAAAAATTGTTTGTAGGCCCAAGAGGTGAGACCTCTTAAAAATTGTTTGTAGGCCCAAGAGGTGAGCCATGAGAAAAATTGTTTGTAGGCCCAAGAGGTGAGCCATGATAAAAATTGCTTGTAGGCCCAAGAGGTGAGCCATGATAAAAATTGCTTGTAGGCCCAAGACGTGAGCCATAAATATATATTTTTTTTTTTACGGAGCAATTCTACGGCGGTTAAGGAGGAGGAGGAGGAGGTGGAGGAGGAAATGGCACTTCATACAGATGGCACTTCACTTTTGGCTGCTTTCCACTGTTGGAGAAGCAAAGTCCGGGTCAATCCACTTGCTGTTCATTTTGATTAGCGTCAGCCTGTCGGCACTGTTGGTTGACAGGCGGCTGCGCTTATCGGTTATAATGCCCCCGGCTGCGCTGAACACCCTTTCTGATAGCACGCTGGCGGCAGGGCAGGCAAGCACCTCCAAGGCGTACAGGGACAGTTCCAGCCACGTGTCCAACTTGGAGACCCAGTAAGTGTAGGACGTCGAGGGATCGGGGAGGACAGGGGTACGGTCTGCCAGGTACTCCCGCAACATCCGCCAATACTTGTCCCTCCTGCTGATAGCGGGCCCCACAGTGATGGAAGTTGCACGAGGGGATGCCATGAACGTGTCCCACACCTTGGAGAGTGTTCCCCTGGTGGCTGTGGGCCTGATCGATGTTGTGGGACTCTGGGAGACCCTCTCCTCTCTGCCACCAGCGATGGTGGGTGGGAAAATCTCCAACATGTTCTGTACGAGTTCCCTCTGGTATTCCAGCAATCGATTCGTCCTCTCCTCTACCGAAATAAAAGAGGAGACGTTATCTTTATACTGGGGGTCCAGGAGTGCGAAGACCCAGTACAGTTTGTTCTCCACTATCCGGACAACACGTGTGTCCCGGGAAAAGCAGCCCAGCATGAAGTCAGCCATGTGTGCCAGACTCTGAATAGGCATGATGTCACTGCCCCCACCAGAAGGATCACTTGCCATTCCTCCTCTTCCTCTTCCGCCTCCTCTCCGCCCCATCTGCGCTGAACCAATGGGACGCACACAGCCTGACTGCTACCCTCGCCGCCAGCATCCTCCTCCTCTTCCACAGCCACCTCCACGTCGTCCTCCTCCTCCTCATCCTCCTCCTCCTGCAACTGCCACCGAGAAGCAGACAAAAGTGTGGTCTGACTGTGTAGCT
>ONZH01007696.1:0-30990 GCA_900303285.1 Rhinella marina | reverse complement strand
AGTAGATTTTCTAGAAAAAAGTGTTAGGTTTAGGATAAGGCAAATAAAAAAAACATGCAACATTTGATAAATGTGGCATAAATTACACCAACACAGACTGACTTCAAATATTACCTTCATGATAAATTCTTCACAACTGAACATGTACTGAGATCACTCCAATTAACAAATAACATTTTAACCCTAGAGTGAATTTTTACACAGTATTATAGCAAGTTGGCAAGTCATTTATGTGAATCAGGTACTAAAAAGTAAGGCCCCTTTCACACGAGCGGAGACTCGCATGTCTCCCGCAACGGATCTACAGGGCTGGACTCCGCACTGACAGGGATCGCATAGCATTATATGCGATCCCTGTCAGTGCGGAGTCCAGCCCTGTAGATGCGTTGCGGGAGACATGCGAGTCTCCCGCTTGTGTGAAAGGGGCCTTACACTCATCATCCTACGAACACATGCAGTTTAAACTATTTCAATACTAAACATTTGATAAATGTAACAGTATTAACACTAACCATTTTTCTTTCTACTTCAGAAAAAGAAGTTACATAATTTAAAGGGGTTGTCCGAGTTATGAAAAAAAATATATAGTACTTTAAATCTGATGGGCAGCAATATATAACTAAGTTTTAGGCAAAAAAAAAATCTCTATTTCCTCATTTCCCTGGTTCTCTACTGGCCTTTGTTTACATGCAGTAATAACTATCTCTGCCCCTTCCTGCTCTGCAAAGGCAGTGAATACAAGTGCTGCCCTGAGTGACATGTCTGCAGGAATACTCAGCAGCATGTTGTATGTGTAGGACTACAAGTCCCAGCTGTACAATGACACTGCTGATACACACAGGATTTCCCCCTACCTGTACTTGTACTTTGCATCTCCTCCAGATCAGCTCCAGTGTCAGATTTGTGTCTGTAGGGTGAGGAGAGCAGATCCTGTGTCTCTTTACATCTGCAGCTGCTGTTGTAAAGCCTTCAGTGAAGGCTGAAGGGGTTAATGTTTTATCTGAAGGAATCCAGGGAGAGAGCAGATAGCAGCAGCGGCAGAGCAGGGGGGGCGTGGCCACCACAGTGACGTCTCGTGTACAGGCTGTTATCTGATCTCTGAGGCTTGTGCACGAAACATCACAAAGCAGGGAGATAAGCTGACATCACAGGTCATGTGACCCTGAGTTAAATCTAAGAAACCAGCAGCTTTAGAAGCAGAAAGTGTATGGAAAAGCTGTTGTATTTGACTAGTTAGAAACATACAAAGGACAAAAAAATAACTCGGACAACCCCTTTAAGGCCCTTGTATATCCAAAGTCCTATATGCATCAGTTTTGTCTTTTACCCTCCTTAGAGAAAATGCAAAAACTCAGGCCTGGCACCAGCTTCAGCAAGTTCACTAGAGAACATTAGCGCACTTGGTCATAGAGGAGTACACCACCATTTATATCAAAGAAGGTTAAAATGTAAAATGTCACTTCTCATAACAGCTATTTAGGGCGTTCATCTTGGCAACTAAAATCAACACAGTTTGAATAAGAATATTTATATCAAAGTAACAACGACAGCGTGTATATGCCTAAAATTTGTGGTAATTTAATCCATATTATGAGGTAGTTATTCACCTATGAGGATAATGTCATTTCAACACACTTTGCATAAATCAATACAATAAGCAGATATAAGAAACAGTAATATATCTAACAAAAAAAAAATCATGTTTCTTCAGTTATGAGCCACTTCTTTTTCTTTGCCCAACCCCTCCAACTGTTCACGCTCAAATCACTGGTAAAATCCAACTTTCAGCCTCACTGAGTGATCAGGGTACAACCGTTGCTCATAAATGTTTATTGAGGTGTAAGGAGTTGCAGCGAGAGCGAAATACAGATGCTGCTGGTTCCAGTACAGAAACCTTAGAAAAAACAGATTCATAGATTTCTATATGTAAAAACACATCCAAACGTGCATATGTTTTCTCTATTTTTCGCTCCTGTCTGTGCTACCGAATAAGAAAACATAGATGCCTGTGTTATTCCACCCAGCAAAAAAGGGAGCTGTTCTTTTCACAAAAATGCATGAAGACTGATACTACGACTCTGTCTTAAAAATTGACCAGTTTGCAACAATTCTCCTTTCCTTTGCTTTTCATTAGTTTTTTCTCTGCAGTTGCATTCAGTAAGTCATTTTTTCTGCACAGATGTCATTGGTATACATCACTTCAGTGAAAAAAAAACGTAATAAACACAAAGGGTCTCCAAGCATCAGTGAAAAATGGAATTTCCTGTCCATCCTCAGGCACCACAGTGGGATATTTTGTCCCCTTAGACTCCACCCTAGGACCAGCTCACATAGAATCATAAATTAGGAAGTAGCAAAATTGATTGGTTGTTGCTATATGAACCCTATCTGACAGCTGACATACTGTATGTGTTTAATTTTGTCCTCATCCTGGCAGGTGCAGATTGTCTCACCTGCACAGCCCACCTTTTTTTTTATCTCAGTCTATGCCTGTTTTAGGGCATATGGATTGGCACCATCCCTGGCATCAAGTACAGTCCGTGCAATGTGGGTTTCTATTTTGCATCAATTATAGATCATGCCATATAGATTGTTCTCTGCAGCAAGTACTGTATAGACTAAGGATGATCAAACTGGTCCGGGATTCAGTCAAACCCAAATTTTAGAGAGGGAGACTAGTACACAAATGTGTGTTTCTCCACAATATATGTGTTGTCTAAGTGGTATTCTTTCTCATTATGGAGAGCCCATGGTATGCCGCGTACAGAGTATTGTAGGCTAGACAATGCTCCCACTATGCCAAGTACTTGAACGCAGTATTGTAGGCCAGGCAATGCGTCTGGTATGTGGAGTACGTGTGCGCAGTATTGTAGACCAGGTGATGCCCCTCTGGGAAATATATTTAAATATATTTAAATTAGATTTCCTAAACCTATCTGACATGATTATTTACATATAGTTTACCCAGAAATCCAGAGGAGCATTATATAGCCTACAATAGTTGTCACGTATATTAACTAGTCTCCATAATACAAACAGTATCCACCCAGAGTTTCCCCTTAGAGATGAGCGAATCTGAAAAAATTTGCTTAGGCGAATAATTGATGAATTTATGACAAGATTCGTTCTTAATACAAATTTATTCAGTCGAAGTTGTGTTAAAAAATAATCGTTGTTTTGCAAACATTCCTGTACAAATTACGAATATACGAATATACAGCGTTGTTAAAAGTACGCTACTGAACTGAATGTGTAAGCATTAGCATACAACGTGCATATGAGTCCTTAGTAGAGATGAGCGAGCATGCTTGTCCGAGCTTGGTGCTCGTAAGTGCTCGCTGCTCGGATGAGTATCTCGCCATGCTCGAGGAAATGGCAACTTCCGCATCGTGCGTTTTTGGCGCCTAAAAACACAGCCAATCACAAGCCAGGAGACTCTGCGTACCACCCAGCATCACGTGGGGCCCTTACATGTCGATAGCAGGGGTTGGCTGGCCTGATCAGGTGACCCTGGAATATACTACCGACTGGCCACGGTGCTCGGCTCAGATGCCGTCTGGATGTCGTTAGGGATAGAGCTGCTGCCTTTCAGGGACAGTGTTAGGGCCTGCATTTAGTTGTCTGTTAGGCAGGGATCACCCACAAAGAACCCAACAGACCTTCTAAGGGCTAGAAGACATTTTTTTTTTTTTTTTTTTGTCACTTGGCTGGCTGGCACTAGTAGTGCAGCTATCGCCATGTATAACCCCCTTTTTTTATGTTATATCTCAGTGATACAAATCCATTGCACATAGCAGTGTGGAACCATTCTGTGTGTCACAGTTCAGTACACTCACTATTTTCTGTCCAGGTGACACTTTCTGTATGTCACCGAATACAACCAAGTCATTTGCTGCCTGTCACGTGTCTGGCTTGATCCCAAAAATCTCTGTGCGACATTTGTCTGGGTCGCAGTCTAAATAGCTACCATCAGTAGGGTGTCAGTTAGCTCTACGATAGTTTCTGCACGTCACGTTCCCAAAAAAAAAAATACAAAAAAAATATAGAAAAAAAATTAGTTTTTTTGTTGTTTTAGCTGAGTGATACAAATCCATTTCACACAGCTGCGTGTAACCTTTCTGTGTGACACAGTTCAGCATACTCACTCCAATCCGTATATACTGTCCAGGTGACACTTTCTGTACGTCACAAAATACAACCAAGTCACCTGCTACCTGTCACGTATATATAGCTTGATCCTAAAATCTCTGTGCGACATTTGTCTGGGTCGCAGTCTAAAATAGCCACCGTCATTAGGGTGTCAGTCAGCTGTACGATAGTTTCTGCACGTCACGTTCCTAAAAAAAACAAAACTAAAAGAAAAAATATATAAAAAAAAAATAGAAAAAAATAATTTTTTTGGTTGTTTTAGCTGAGTGATACAAATCCATTTCACACAGCTGCGTGTAACCTTTCTGTGTGTCACAGTTCAGCACACTCACTCCAAACCGTATATACTGTCCAGGTGACACTTTCTGTATGTCACAAAATACAACCAAGTCACCTGCTACCTGTCACGTATATATAGCTTGATCCTAAAAATCTCTGTGCGACATTTGTCTGGGTCGCAGTCTAAATAGCCACCGTCATTAGTGTGTCAGTCAGCTGTACGATAGTTTCTGCACGTCACGTTCCCAAAAAAACAAAACTAAAAGAAAAAAATATTTAAAAAAAAAATAGAAAAAAAATAATTTTTGGTTGTTTTAGCTGAGTGATACAAATCCATTTCACACAGCTGAGTGTAACCTTTCTGTGTGTCACAGTTCAGCACACTCACTCCAAACCGTATATACTGTCCAGGTGACACTTTCTGTACTTCACAAAATTAAACCAGACTGAACAAGTTTGTGGGTTTCAGTACACCAGGCCCATTTATTTTATTTTTTTTATAGAATACAATTATATACAGAAAATGTGGAACCCCAGGGCTAAGGGTCGAGGATGAGGGCGTGGGCATTCAATTACTGCAGGGGGCAGAGGCCATGGTCCTGGGCAGGGTGAGACAGTACCTGCTGATGAGGGAGCAGGGGAACGCCGCAGAGCTACACTCCCTAGCTTCATGTCTCAACGTACAGGGACACGTGGTAGAGGACTGTTGAAACCACAACAGTGCGAACAGCTGATCTCGTGGATTGCGGATAATGCTTCAAGTAATTTGTCCGCCAGTCAGTCTTGCACGCAGTCCACCCACGTTACCCAAGGGAGCACTCCTCTGGCTCCTCCACCTCAACCTCCTTCCCCCCAGTCTGCCCCCTCCCAGGCAAATTTGGAATGCGATCCGGCATACTCTCAGGAACTGTTTTCTGGACCCTTCCCAGAGTCACAAACCACTTCTCAGGTTGCTGCTGACCTCTTTCCCGATGCCCAAGTGTTCCAACTGTCGCAGTCTGTGGGTGATGATGATGACAATGACAATGTTGAGTTAGTGGAAGAAGTTTGTAAAGAGGTGTCGGACGATGAGGAGACACGGTTGTCAGACAGTGGTGAAGTTGTTGTAAGGGGAGGAATTCCGAGGGGGGAGCAGACTGAGGAATCGGAGGATGACGAGGTGTCTGACCCGAGCTGGGTTGATATGCCGAGTGAAGACAGTGGTTCTGAGGCGGAGGCGAGTGCTGCACCAGAACAGGTTGTAAGAGGCAGTGGTGTGGCCAGAGGGAGAAGCAGGGCCAGAGCTGGTGCATCAGCAGCAACTGTTTCACGTAGTGAAGCTCCCATGTCGAGGCCTAGATGTGCGCAAGTCTGGAGGTTCTTTAAAGAAAGTGAGGATGACCGACGGACTGTGGTGTGCAACCTTTGCCACACCAGGATCAGCAGGGGTGCCACCACTACTAGCCTAACCACCACCAGCGTGCGCAGGCATATGAGTGCTAAACACCCCACTCAATGGAACCAAGGCCGTTCACCACCTCCTGCAGGTCACACCACTGCTCCTTCCCCTGTGTCACTCGCTGCCTCTGCTAGTCAACCCCCTGCGTCACTCGCTGCCTCTGCTAGTCAATCCCCTGCCCAGGACCCCGGCACGAGCGCCTCCCGCCGGAAAACCATACCTTCGCCTCAACGATCCTCCACAGTGTCCACCAACGTGTCCCAGCGCAAGAGGAAATACAGTTCCACCCACCCACATGCCCAAGCCCTCAACGTCCACATCTCCAAATTGCTTAGCCTGGAGATGCTGCCCTATAGGCTGGTAGAGACCGAGGCCTTTCGCAATCTCATGGCGGTGGCTGCCCCTCGGTATTCCGTCCCCAGCCGCCACTATTTTTCCCGATGTGCCGTCCCATCCCTACACCAGCACGTGTCAGAGAACATCATCCGTGCCCTGACCAACGCTGTTTCTGAGAAGGTCCACCTAACCACGGACACGTGGACAAGTGCTGCCGGGCAGGGACACTATATCTCACTGACGGCACATTGGGTTAACTTGGTGGAGGCTGGGACCGAGAATGACCCTGGGGCCGCTCATGTACTGCCCACACCGAGGATTGCGGGGCCTACCTCAGTCACGGTCTCTCAGACGTACTATGCCTCCTCCTCCTCCTCCAACCCCTCCTCCTCCTCCACCGAATTACCATCCGTGGGCACGGCGCCTTCAGTCGGTAGCTCTAGGCGCAGCAGCAGTGCTCAAACTGCTGAGCTTAGGTGACAAAAGGCACACCGCCCAAGAGCTGTTACAGGGCATCACGGCGCAGACCGATGTGTGGCTGGCACCGCTGAACCTCAAGCCAGGCATGGTTGTGTGTGACAACGGGCGTAACCTGGTGGCGGCTCTGCAACTCGGCAGACTGACACATGTGCCATACCTGGCCCACGTGTTCAATCTAATAGTTCAGTGGTTCCTCAAGACATACCCCAATCTGTCTGATTTGCTCACCAAGGTGCGCCGCATCTGTGCGCATTTCCGCAAGTCGAGCACAGATGCTGCCACTCTCAGGGCAGCGCAGCGCCGCCTACAACTGCCCGCTCACCGACTGTTGTGCGACGTGCCCACGAGAAAGAATTCCACATTAAACATGTTATCCAGAGTTTACCAGCAGCGCAGAGCAATTGTAGACTGCCAGATGTCATCTTCCACCAGAACTGGTAGTCAGGTCTCTCAGATTTCTCAAGTCTCCAATGAGGAGTGGACGTGGATGTCTGATATCTGACAGGTGTTGAGCAACTTTGAGGAGTCAACACAGATGGTCAGCGGCGATGCCGCCATTATCAGCCTCACCATCCCGCTGCTTTGCCTGTTGAAAAACTCACTGCTCAGCATCAAGTCGGATGCTTTGCGCTTGTCACAAGAGACGGTGGAGGAAGATACGTCGCTTGATAGCCAGAGCACCCTCCGGTCTGTTTCTCAGCGCGTATCGGAGGAGGGGGATGAGGATGAGGAGGAAGAGGAGGAGAATGTCGGCGAGACAGTAGAGGGTACCAGTGCTCAGTCCTTAACTCTTGAGCGTGTATGGGCTGAAGAGGAGGACTTGGAGGAGGAGGAGGAAATGGAGAGTCAGGCCAGTGAGGAGAGGGAATTCTTACGTGTTGGGACTCTGGCGCACATGGCAGACTTCATGTTAGGCTGCCTAATTTTTTCAAGCACCGATTACTGGGTGTTCACTCTCCTGGACCCACGGTACAAGCAGAACCTTTCCACTCTCATCCCTGCAGAGGAAAGGAGTATGAGAGTGAATAGATATCAACAGGCCCTGCTGAAACAATTCTTCCCATCTGACGCCGCTAGCGGCAGAGGGCATGGTTCTGTGGGCCAAGTAGCGGGGGAGAGGAGGCGAGCAGGCAGCTTGTCCAGCACTGGCAGAGGAACACTCTCCAAGGCCTTTGCCACTTTTGTCACCCCAGCAAGACACTGTCACCTGTCCCCAGTCTAGGCAGAGTAGGGGGGAGCTGTACAGAAAGATGGTGAGGGAGTACCTAGCTGACCATACCAACGTCCGTAGCGATCACTCTGCTCCATACAACTACTGGGTTTCAAAGCTGGACACGTGGCCTGAACTGGCGCTGTACGCCTTGGAGGTGCTGGCCTGCCCTGCCGCTAGCGTGCTGTCAGAGCGGGTATTCAGTGCAGCTGGTGGCGTCATCACCGATAAGCGTACACGCCTGTCAACTGACAGCGCTGACAGGCTGACGCTTATTAAAATGAACAAAGCCTGGATTTCACCGGAATTCAAATCTCCTCCGGGGGAAAGCAGCTAAAGATTTAAATAACTTATATAACTTTGCCTAACGCTGACCCAAAAAATGCCATTTTTTAGAGGTCCAATTGGCACTCTTTTAGCACAATTTTTCAGGAGGGCCCCCTACAGGCCCTCTATTCAAACAATTTTTCCAGAGGTCCACCTACAGGCCCTCTCTTCAAAAATTTTTCAGGAGGGCCCCCTACAGGCCCTCTATTCAAACAATTTTTCCAGAGGTCCACCTACAGGCCCTCTTCAAACAATTTTTCAGGAGGGCCCCCTACAGGCCCTCTATTCAAACAATTTTTCCAGAGGTCCACCTACAGGCCCTCTCTCCAAAAAACTTTTCCGGAGGTCCACCTACAGGCCCTCTCTTCAAACAATTTTTCCGGAGGTCCACCTACAGGCCCTCCGTCCAAACAATTTTTCCGGAGTTCCACCTACAGGCCCTCTCTCCAAACAATTTTTCCGGAGGTCCACCTACAGGCCCTCTCTCCAATTCCAGTTTCCAGTTTTATTTGCGTAAACTGCATACATTTTTATTTTTGGGATAGGTGTGAAAACTAATATTACTTGCAAATCTATATTGCCCAACATTGGATACGGTAGCAAGTAGAAGACCAAACACATGCTGCCCACAGGGTTCCGCAAATTCCTGGTCCACCCGCAAATTCCTTGTCCACAATGTCAAGGAGGTTGAGGTTCTGTTGATGAGCAACAAGTCCTTCTGTACTGAAATCGCCGACAAAGTCTCCATCTAAGAACCTACAGACCATTGTGGAGAGAGCGGCACAGCTCGCCATCAAAGTGACGAACCCCAACGCCAGACTGCGCAGAGAAGATAACGAATAAATATCTCTGTGGTTATTTTTGCTAAATAAAAGTTAAATAAACCCCAAAAAAATTCATCTGTTCCTGTGCCTGATCCACCCAAGTTGAATCTGTCCCATCCTGAGAAATTCCCCCCAAGGAGTCCCCACTGTAACTTGCTTCCCATACAACTACCTCACCCCCCGACACCTGTGTCTCGCCATTGTCCACCACCTCCACAGACAACACTAGTAAATCCCCACTGTCAGCACACGGAAACAGCAAAAGGTCTTGCGAATTAGGGCAGAGAATGTTCTGGGCTAGCACATCAGGGAAGGGGTGACTATGGGGTTCCAGGGAGTACGTGACCACATGCAATATCCATTTAAAAGTCATGCCACACTTGATGTAGCTCATAATTGACAATTGTACCGGTGGATGCTAAATTTTTAAGTTGGGGTCCTGCGTCGTCATTCTAACTACATCCGGCTGTTATCACCACCACACACGCTAGCCCAGGGGGCACTCCTCTGGCTCTTCCAGCGAAACCTCCTTCCCCCCAGCCTGCCCCCCACCTACAGGCCCTCTCTACAAACAATTTATCCGGATAGGGGACGTATTAGATATTGTACTGATGTTTTTTTTTTTTCTTCTTTTAATTGCCTCCTGACCTGTGATAGGCAGCGCATGGACACGTCCCCTTAGCTGCAGTAGGAAAGACACTCCCCTGGCCAGAGCAAGCTCTTTTTCCGTTTTCCGTGGTCGAAAAATCCATAAAATATAAGGTCCCAAGATAGGGGACGTATACGGTATTAAACTGAGAAGAATCGATACCGCACCGGCTGATGCTAGAGTATTTCCAAATGCATTCCGGCTGTTGTCACCACCACACACGCTAGCCCAGGGGGCACTCCTCTGGCTCTTCCAGCGAAACCTCCTTCCCCCCAGCCTGCCCCCCACCTACAGGCCCTCTCTACAAACAATTTACCCGGATAGGGGACGTATTAGATATTGTACTGATGTTTTTTTTTTTTTCTTCTTTTAATTGCCTCCTGACCTGTGATAGGCAGCGCATGGACACGTCCCCTTAGCTGCAGTAGGAAAGACACTCCCCTGGCCAGAGCAAGCTCTTTTTCCGTTTTCCGTGGTCGAAAAATCCATAAAATATAAGGTCCCAAGATAGGGGACGTATACGGTATTAAACTGAGAAGAATCGATACCGCACCGGCTGATGCTAGAGTATTTCCAAATGCATTCCGGCTGTTGTCACCACCACACACGCTAGCCCAGCCTGCCACCCCACCTACAGGCCCTCTCTCCAAACAATTTACTTCTTTGTCCTATCTTTCTCTCTCTCTACAAACTATTTTGTACTACGATTGTGTCATATGCACATACGCACACCGCTAGACCGCGGCAAACAGTCCTCAGAGGCAGTCCATATGAGCTAGAAAAGTAAGGTGCTAGCCGGCTAAGTGCATAATTTACCAAACACACCATACAATAAGTGCATAACAGGACACATTGCAGTACCTAAAAAAGAATACACACAATGGGCTAAAGTGCTTGAACGTTGCTGAACCAGTAAAAACATTATTGCTAAAATACTGCAAAGACATAATCATGCAAACATTTTAGTGCAATCAATTTCATATTTGCAAGCATAATAGGCTCAGATATACGTTTGTGTCTCTCCTCATGGCTGCTTGGCATAAAACACTGGAGCACATAATTTTGTAATCCAAACAGGTAATGTGTAATGCACATAGATAATATAAATAGCAGCAAATAGAGACCCCTTTTTGCAAAGGGGGCTCCCAAATAACCTGAGAAGGGGGGAAAAAGGAAAATAGGTGCGCTTAGGTGCAACTGGGAATTTTCTGCAGAATGGAGAAGGGAGTCCGGACAAGCCATGTCCGTCTGGGTGAGAGTCAAACAGGGGGCAATACAAACAAGATAAATTAAAAACAAGTGCCAACTAGCTCTCACCCGTCAGGTGCAGTCCATTTGTGGCTCCCATAGATCCAGACCATGAGGTGTCCTTTAAATCAGCCAGACAGAAACAGACAGTTGTAGAAAGGTTCCTCAGATGAGGGACCTGAAGTCCTCCTCGCTGCTACTGCTGCTAAATGACATAAGAGGACACTCCTACCTGTAGGCCACGCTGGCTGCCGTGGTTGAGCTCCACTGCCCTCTGCCAGAATTCGGACTTGACCGGGTGGTGGTCACACTCGTGAGCGCTGCTGCCACTTAATGCTTTACTTTTCCGGATACTCCTGCTGGGACAGCAGGGGTAAGGACTTCTGGCTGCAGCGGTTCAGGCAAGGCTGGGCAAAAGGAAGAACCGCCAGTTCCCCTGGCTGCTGCTGACTTCATTTTCCATGGAAGCTGGTACTGGATCACCGTGGGCTGGAATGTGAAAGATGATGTAGTAAGCTGACCCAGGTGAAAGGACTGTGGTGGTGGTGGTGGTGGCAATCTAGGGATCAGAGGCTCCGGCTGTGGCTTCTCCCTGAAACAGAGGGTGCCATCTGGTGACTCTAGCAGGCAGCGCACGTGTCCTGCGGCTACTGGTTCATCCGGCCAAACTTCTGGTGGTGATGCAGGGACCAGGGGCTTAGACAATAATGTTACCCTGGTAGCAAAGGGGCCTTTCAGGGATGCCATGGTATATTCCACCTGATCCCCCACGTATAGGCTGTGACAGGCTTGGGGCAGGTAAGACCGTTTCACAGACCTGTGGCTCACAAAGTACTCCTTGCCATCCTCGTCGTCCGCAAGGAAGCCACTGCCTCGCTCGACTGAAAACCATAGGACGGTTCCTTTACGCTGTTCCAGCGTAGGGTCTTCCAGCCTCGGATGGTCAAGCACTTGGATGACCTAGTCCTCCACCGCTTTCTTATAGTCCCATAGGGTCTGGGTGTGGGCCGTCACTGATGCAGGCATGATGGGATTCTGCCACATGGAAGGTGTTGTTGTTCTCCTCCTGGGCAGCGGAGTGGACGCTCCAGCCGCCTCCGCCGCACCAGCCGGCACAGCGGACACTTCCGGTGCCCATGCGATTCTCGAGGTCAATTGTGACACTGTGATATCCTCTGGACTGGCCGGTGGTTCGAGGTACTTGCTACCAAACACCATCTCTCCCCACTTTGGGCATAATTGTTTCGCCTTGCTGTGGTGTCTTGCTCACCGCTGGCATGAACTGGAGAGGAGGGCGGAGTAATGAGGGAGGAGTCTTCACTCCCTATACTTGTAAATAAATAGTTCCTGATGGGCCGGGCTGGTTTTTCCCGCTTCTAAGGGGGGCGTATCTTCACTTTCCCGCTCTTGAGGGGGCGTATTGTCATTTTCCCACTTCTGGGAGCTGGGGGGCAAGAAGAATGTAGCGTTCAAAATTTTAAGAACATTTGCAACTCAAACAAAGCAAATCTGATTCGCTTCGGAGTAGGAAATAAGGAAGATTCGGAAAGAATATACGAAGCGTCGAATAGATTCGCTCATCTCTAGTTCCCCCTAAGGCCTTGTAACTAGACTTGATGTTATCATCTGCTTTTCTCTGATTAAGGGCTTATTTTATTATTAGTATTATTTTGACTGCTACTACTAATGTTTTTAATAGATAGAAGAGTAACCAATATTTTTGCGATGCAATAAAGAAAATAGCATGGATTTCACAAAATATGCATGTGTAGAGAAAAAAAACGCACAGAAAACGCAAATAAAACGCATAGAAAACGCAAGTAAAATGCAACATATATTAAAAAGCTGTAAAATGCTCTATATAAAATGGATAAATGGATAAGACATATCCCTCATAAGTATCCTCAATTATAGTTAACATACAAAAGAACAAACAAGGACAATATAAGAAAAACTGAAGAAAGGATAACCACCCGGGTTTTGAAGGTAGCCAAATAATGATCAAATCCAGGAAAGGTGTTAGTGGCAACCAAAAAGTGATATATAAAGGGCAAGAAGCAGAGCACAACATGGCCACTGAGGAAGGAGCACTTGGCTTCGAAATGCGTTTGGTGGTGTGCGGCTCCAATTGCCCACCAAGACCCCCAGTCTGGGAGACACAGCTGACTCCAAGGAAAATTACAAACTCAGCGCTACAGCCTAGAACTGAACAAGAAGCGAGCTGATACATACGGGAGAAGCGAGCGTCCAGAGCCTAACCCAAGTCACGTGGGACTCTATTGAACTCTGCGCAGAGCATCGAGGCACCGATGACCGCGTTGTACCTGAAGGATATCTCCCGATCTTATGAGGACACAGCAAGTACACATATATTCTAACATTCCAAGATAAGGCAACAGTGAGGGTTAACTATATTAACTCACAGTTATCTAGTGGGACGCCACAGGTAACTATTATTCAAGTCTATATTAACCCTCACAAGTCTATATTAATCATCATAGGATAATATGTGATACTGTTATATGGACACCAACAAATGAATAATCCTAAATAGGAAATAAGAAGAGAAAGTGCACTGACTTTACTCAGTTCATTTTATTTTTTCACCAAAAATAATAAAGAGGAAATATTCAGGAACAATTATTATTAATGCATTCATCTAACAATAAGCTAATTGGACTATACCTTCATTATACAAGCAATTTCGCTACATAAATTATCATACAGCTTAAGAAGAGTTTCTATATATATATTTATATTTATGTATATATTTGTTGGTATATATTGTTGCTATATTATATAACATTGGAGGATTATGCAATGCTATATGTATGGTCCATATGAGGGATAGAGAGCTATAGACAAATCACCGAGAGCGCAACTCGTGGTCATTTGTCTATACCACTCAATACGTGTTAATTTTTTAATTGTGTATAAAACACTTTTTATCTTTATCTTTATTTTTATTTTTATACTTACCTATTATTTTTATACTTACCTATTATTCCTACACTTACTATTTTATTTGAATAAACTCTGTAGGCTCCAAAATAGAGTGCCTGCCCTATTTCTTTGATTACTTTAGACAACACATGATTGGGTGAATCATTTCAGGACAGAGCACCTGAATCCATACACATCAGTGGGTGAGCCGTCTTATCTATATAGAATTATAATTATACCTTATCTCTGTCGTTGGCTTGGGACGAATTGATTTGTGTCTGAACTGATTTTTTTTTTAAAATATTGCGAACTTCAAACAAAATGAATCTTGTCTGATTTGGTCATCTCTAGTACAGATCATGCAATATGGTTGCTTCCCACACCAAGTACAGACCATGGAATATGGTTGCTCCTCACAGCAAGTACAAACCATCCAATATGGTTTCTCCTCACTGGATTTTTCTCTGCAGTAAGTACAGAGCAAGGAGTGTTTTTCATTGTATGAAGTATTGATCATGCAGTATGGACTGTTCTTTACATCTAGTTAAGACAATTCAATACGGTTTCATGCCTGGGGTGTGTCCCTGGTATCAGTACAGACCATGTAATGTAAGATGTCAGCTAATTAAGAAACGGCTGGCCAAAACTGTGTCAAAATGTAGAAATGTATATTGTCAATGTTGCCTTTCACAGCGGTGAAGTCTAATCAGCATTAAATGAGCACACTACCTTGCTGACTGACTCCAATGCACAGCCTTGCAGACTCTGGACCTAATAGTTCTTCCTTTCCTCTCTCTGGAGTACTTAAATATAGCAAAGGCTTTTTCACCATAAATGTATCAGAGATTATGTTTCTCCAGGACTAAGTTATCTGAGCAGTGAGAACATATAGCTCCTTCCTCTTCCATGGCTAGCACTAGACTCCGTGAATTCATTTCATTGAAATAGGGGCATATCTAAGTCCCTCTCCTAGTGTCCTAGAAGGGGTTCAGTCAGGATTGTTAACCCTGAACTATCCATATGTAGAACTATTGGGTGAGCAAAATAGCAAATTCAAACAGTACATTTAACCAAATAACATAACAACAAATCCTTTTTGCTAGTACCCTGTTCTGGAGTACTGCATTAGCAATCTGTTGCTCAGGACTGCCAGCCAGTGTGGCCCCTGGCATCTGTTAATCTGCACATCATGTTGGCTTGAGGTATATTCCAAACATTGAGGGATGACCATGCGGTTCTCTGGTAATCTTGATTTTTGCCAGGTGGTCTTCACTGACCATTACAATGGTCCACTATGTAGTAATATTTAAAGAGTAACTAAACTTTTGAGCAAATTTTTAATAAGATGTTCCTAATGCCCTAATTAGTTTTTCTAATATACATTATTGGATTTTATATCTTTATTACAGTTTCCACCTAAAGCATACCATTCCGTGTGTGATTAAAACTGACATTTCTGTACACCACTGACTGCTCAGCGGTGTACAGAGTACTAGCTGTAGACACTTTATTAATGAGGCCACAGCAGCAGTGTGAACGACCCCCCCCCCCCCCTGAGGTTTACTAACTCCTGGCATAGCACATGGGTACTCTGTATGTCAGTTTTAAGCGCAATGGTACGCTTTAGGGGGTGGAAACTGTAATAAAAATACAAAATCCATGAATAAAGTATATTAGAAAAACTATTAGGGCATTCATGTCTGTGAGATAACCACTTCTCAGGAATGTACAGCACAATGGGGGATGGGTATTATTTAACTATCCCTAAACCACTACAATACAAGGAAGACTTTATTACACAGAATATTAAAGATGATATAAAAGAGACAGAATTAAAGGGGCAGAACCAACCAGTACTTCAAAATACCCTTAAAACACATTCCACCCCTGGTTGTTCCACTGTAATTAATTATTAGGGACCTATTCTACATATATAGCCAAGTCATTTGACAGAAAATCACTTTGGAGCCACTGGATTTCTGAAAAAAAAATAAAAATAAAAAAACAACAGTGTGTTATACTAAGAAGAAGTGTCTTTCACTGAGGTTTTCTTCACTTCTGATCTTCTTGGATCCTAACCTGACAAAGTCCATTCTCCATTTTTTGGTGTTCAGTGTACCATACACCTCAACACATATGTTGTTTCCAGCTCTTTACAAAGTTCAGTCTTTTACCCCTCCTTTTTCTGTGTTGATATGAAGCGGAGTGTAGGTTTCAGAGCCTCTTTTCAGTGGTTGTAAAACAGTCTATAGCCTTATCTGTGGAAGGAGCTTTGACCCTGGGACCTCCTCCTCTCACTGGTCTGCAGGTTGTTACATCAGCCCTGCTGGTTGGTCAGGAAGTCTTGAGGAAATGATTACTTTTGGGGTCAAGCCTTGGACATTCGTAGTATGAGCAGCAAGGTGCTGTTCAGCATGGCAGACCGGTGGTTGAAGTCTTTTCTTCTTGGATAGCAGGCAGGTCACTGAAAGCTGTATCTTACCACACCTGGGTGTTGACTTGGGTAGCCCCTGGAAAAAGCTGAGTTTGCTAGTCCCGTTTCTGTTAAACAACTGATACAGCCTGCACTTAGGGAAGATGAAATTGAGGGCAAACTTGCACAGTTCTACATTATCATACATTTTAACTCAGCCCATGTCAGGAAAAGCCGTTGATGGGGTGAATTTGGTTTTCTCTACACTCCTGCATGAAATGGATCAAACAAAACAAACAAAAGTCCAACTTTCCAGTGGTACCATAGAGGTCCTCTTCCAAAGCAAAATAAACTTTGATAAATCTTAAACCTCATCTAAGTATCTGTATATTAACCCCTTAATGACCGGGCCATTTTGCACCTTCGTGACCAGACTGATTTTTGCTAATCTGACATGTGTCAGTTTATGTGGTAATAACTTTGGAACGCTTTTACTTATCCAGGCCATTCTGAGATTGTTTTCTCGTCACATATTGTGCTTCACGACAGTAGTAAATTTGTGGCAAAATATTTCATTTTTATTTATAAAAAAATAGCAAATTTAAAAAAAAATTGGAAAAATTAGCAAATTTCCAAATTTCAATTTCTCTACTTTCAAAATAAATAGTAATACCTCCAAAAATAGTTATTATTTTACATTCCCCATCTGTCTACTTTATGTTGGCATCATTTTATAAATGTCATTTTACTTTTTTAGGACGTTAGAGGGCTTAGAAGTTTAGAAGCCATTTTTCAAATTTTCACCAAATTTTCCAAAACCATTTTTTTTAAGCACCAGTTCAGATGTAAAGTGATTTTGAGTGGCTTACATAATGAAACCCCCCATAAATGACCCCATTTTAGAAACTACACCCCTCAAATTATAAAAAACTGCTGTTACAAACTTTGTTAACCCTTGAGGTGTTCCACAAGAATTAAAGGAAAATGGAGGTGAAATTTCAAAATTTCACTTTTTTTGGTAGATTATTCATGTTAATAATTTTTTTCTTGCAACACAGCAAGGGTTAACAGCAAACTAAACCTCAATATATATTGCTCTGATTCTTCAGTTTACAGAAATACCCCATATGTGGTGGTAAACGTTTCTATGGGTTTGTGGCACTGGTCAGAAGGGAAGGAGCGCCATACGGATTTTGGAGGCAGATTTTGCTAAAATAGTTTGTAGGCACCATTTTGTAATTGAGAGACCCTGACGTACCCCTACAGTGGAAACCCTCAAAAAGTGACCCCATTTTGGAAACTACACCCTTCAACGAATATATTAAGGGGGGTACTGGCCACTTTGACCCCCTAAGCGTTTTACGTAATTTGGAAACACTTGGCTATGAAAATGAAAAGTTTCATTTCTTCCAATAAAATGTTGCTATAGCCCCAATTTTTTTTATTTGCATAAGGGGTAACAGGAGAAAAGCACCCCATAATATGTTACCCATTTTCTCCTGAATACGGCAACAACCCATATGTGGTGGTAAACTGCTGTGGGGGCACATGGCAGGACTCAAAACAGAAGGAGTGCCATATGGATTTTACAACACAGATTTTGATGGATTGGTTTGCGGGAGCCATTGATTTTTATTTTTTTGAGCTATTGTCTTATGTAGGGGCTCATTTTTTGCAGGATGAGGTGAGGTTTTCATTGGTACCATTTTGGGGTAAATACGCCTTTTTGATCGCTTGGTATTACTCTTTTTGTGAGTCAAGGTGAAAAAAATAGCTGTTTTGGCATAGTTTTTTTTAGCATTTTTTTTACAGCATTCACCTGAGGGGGCAAGTCATGTGATATTTTTATAGAGCAGGTTGTTACGAACGCGGCGATACCCAATATGTCTAACATTTTTATTATTGTTAAGTTTTACACATTAGATGCATTTTAGAACAGAATTAAATCTTGTTTATGTGTTGCCATTTTCAGAGAGCCATATTTTTTTTATTTTTCGGGCGATTGTCTCAGGTAGGGTATCATTTTTGCAGGACAAGATGACGGTTAGATTAGTAGCATTTTGGGTTAAATACATCTTTTTGATCGCCTGCTATTACACTTTTTGTGAGGGAAGAGGGAAAAAATGGCTATTTTGGCATAGTTTTTTTAAATTTTTTTTTACAGAATTCGCCTGGGGGGCCATCTCATGTAATATTTTTATAGAGCAGGTTGTTACGGACGTGGCGATACCCAATATGTCTAACATTTTTATTTTTGGAAAGTTTTACACATTAGATGCATTTTTGAACAGAATAAAATCTTTTTTTTGTGTTGCTATTTTCTGAGAGCCATATTTTTTTTATTTTTCGGGCGATTGTCTCAGGTAGGGTATCATTTTTTCAGGACAAGATGATGGTTTGATTGGTACCAATTTGGGTTAAATACACCTTTTTGATCGCCTGCTATTACACTTTTTGTGAGGGAAGAGGGAAAAAAATGGCTATTTTGGCATAGTTTTTTTTTTTTTTTTTTTTTACAGCATTCGCCTGGGGGGCCATCTCATGTAATATTTTTATAGAGCAGGTTGTTACGGACGTGGCGATACCCAATATGTCTAACATTTTTATTTTTGGAAAGTTTTACACATTAGATGCATTTGTGAACAGAATAAAATCTTTTTTTTGTGTTGCTATTTTCTGAGAGCCATATTTTTTTTATTTTTCAGGCGATTGTCTTAGTTAGGGTCTCATTTTTTGCGGGACAAGATTACGGTTTGATTGGTACCATTTTGGGGTACATACGCTTTTTTAATCGCCTGCTATTACACTTTTTGTAAGGGAAGGTGACCAAAAAATGTCTGTTTTGGCACCTTTTTTTTTTTTTTTTCTACTGCGTTCACCTGGCGAGGTGGATGACGTGATATTTTTATAGAGCCGGTCGATACGGACGCGGCGATACCTAATATGTATACCTTTCTTTTTTCACCTTTTTTTTACCATTTTTTTAACTTTTTTTTTGAAAATGGCTTATTTTTTTTTTAACTTTTATTATTATTATTTATTTATTTTTACTTTATTTTTTAACTTTTCATTTTCCACTTTATTTAACTTTTGGAGGTCTGATCCCCTTTACAATGCATTACAATACTTTTGTATTGTAATGCATTGGCTGTAAGTGTATTACTCAGTGTAATACACTTACAGCCTGCTTCCTGTGCGATCCAGGGGGCTGGATCGCACAGGAACGCAGGGATAGCAGCCACGATGCCTAAGGAAGGCATCGGGCTGCTATCCAAGCCATCGGGTCCCCGTCACAGCAGCACGGGGACCCGATGGCCCCGCTCGCCATCCTGAATAGCGGCGGACCATGCCGCACGCCTCATGTGCCGCGGTCACCGCTGACCGCGGCACATGAAGGGTTAATGCGCCGGCATCGGTGTTTTCACCGATGCTGGCGCATTCAGCAGGGGTCCGGCTATTGGGCACAGCCGGACCCCCGTCGCTCGTCCGTCCTGGGGCTCCCTGACACCCCTTTTCTGCAGCGCCGTCTTTAGACGGCGCTGCAGACTGGGGACTTGCGCCGCCCGCCGTCTAAAGACAGTGGGCGGTCGGCAAGGTGTTAAGAATAACACTTGAAAACAAACATATATATTATTTTTACAACTAATAGAGATCCTGGTTAGAGATGAGCGAATTTTTCAAAATTTTACTACTACTGCTGCTGCCACTTCCACACTATGTCATTGTGCCACTCTGTGGCCTCAAAACTTTACTACTGCTGCTGCTGCCACTTCTACACTCTGTCATTGTGCCACTCTGTGGCCTCAAAATTTTACTACTGCTGCTGCCACTTCCACACTCTGTCATTGTGCCACTCTGTGGCCTCAAAATTTTACTATTGCTGCTTCTGCCACTTTCACACTCTGTCATTGTGCCACTCTGTGGCCTCAAAATTCTACTACTGCTGCTGCTGCCACTTCCACATTCTGTCATTGTGCCACTGTGTGGCCTCATAATGCTACAGCTACTGCCACTGCCTCCTCTACACTGTCGTCATGCCACACTGTCAGACCTTCTACAGTCTCAGGCAGGTCAAGTTGACAACGGTTGACACTTGTTCTACGTCAATTCCTCTGGCACAGACATTAGTGGTCATGAGAACTCTTACCTTCCTATCTCTGTCGTCGTACCACCCTGGCCTCAAAATTCTACTCCTGCTGCCACTTCCACACTCTGTCATTGTGCCACTCTGTGGCCTCAAAATTCTACTGCTGCTGCCGCCACTTCCACGGTCTGTCATTGTGCCACTTTGTGGCCTCAAAATTCTAATAGTACTGCTGCCACTTGCACACTGTGCAGGTCAAACTTGACAACGGTTGACACTTGGTCTACATCAATTCCTCGGGCACAGACATTAGTGGTGATGAGAAATTTTCCCTTCCCATCTCTGTCGTCGTGCCACTCTGGCCTTATAACCTCGTCATCCCACTCTGGCCTGACCTCATAATTCTGCTACTACAGTTGCTGCCACTGGCTGACATCAAAGTTACACAGGGGAGTACCTCTGTCGGCTTGGATCATTAAGAAATCATTTATGTCCTTTCTCTGTTCGTACAGTCGGTCCAACATATGGAGGGTGGAATTCCAACGGGTGGAAACCTCACATATCAGCCTATGTTTGGGGATGCCGTTCTGCCGCTGCAGCTCAAGGAGGGTGTGCTTGGCGGTGTAGAAGTGGCTGAAATACATGCAAAGTTTCCGGGCCATTTTTAGGATGTCTTGCAGATGGGTAGAAGACTTTAGGAACCGCTTGACAACCAGATTGAACACGTGCGCCATGCATGGCACATGGCACAGCCCTCCTTGACGCAGCACAGACACCATGTTCTTCCCGTTGTCGGTCACCATTGTTCCAATTTTGAGTTGTCGCGGGAAAAGCCAGGATTGGATTTCTTGATGAATGACACGGAGCAGTTCCTCCCCTGTGTGACTCTGTTCGCCTAGGCAAACGAGGTATAGAACCACGTGACACCGCCGTACCCTGCACATGTGGTATGCTGGTGGGGTACTGTGAATTGTCCCTGCAGTGGAGGCTGAGGACACGGTGGAGGGTGAGGAGGCAGACATTGTCGCAGGAGCAACAGCATGAGAACATGCAGGCAGAAGCGGCATGGCCTGGCCAAGTTGCTGGTGTGGCTGTGCAGGAACCACATTTACCCAGTGGGCCGTAAAGGACATATACTGTCCCTGACCATAATTAGAGCTCCACAAGTCGGTGCTGCCGTGAACTTTGGCAGACACCTACAGGCTCAAGAACTGGCCCACCTTCTGTTCTACATATTTGTGCAGGGCTGGTACTGCCTGTTTGGCAAAGAAATGACGGCTTGGAACTCTCCACCTCGGTTCGGCACAAGCCATCAGTTCTCTGAAAGGTTCAGAGTCCACCACTTGGAAAGGGAGGGACTGCAGCACCAGCAACTTGGCCAGAAGCACGTTCAGCTTCTGCGCCGTTGGATGTGTACACGCATACTGCTGTCTCTTGGCAATGGCTTCGCTGATCGATTGCTGGCGGAATGACTGACGAGGAGTAGGAGGAGGAGCAGGAGCATCAGATGATGGGAAGGACAGACAGCTCCCTTTGGCTGAGGTGGTGAAGCCTTGACTGCCTGAAATCTGTTGGGAACCACTGGTTGATGCTGTGGATGATGCTGCTACTGCAGGCTGGATCACCGCACTGGAGCCACGGTTCTCCCAGGCCACTTTATATGCAATGTTGACGCAGGGCCTTGGTGCCAACATTGGCACCCTGGCCACTCTTCACCTTCTGCCCACAGATTCTACAAATAGCTAGGTTCACCTCACCCGGCGGCTTAACGAAAAACTGCCACACCGCCAAGTACGTGAATTTACCCCCAACACTCCTCACTGACTGCCTGCTACCACCACTGCTTCCTTGAACCGCAGCACCACTACTTTCCGGCCCGGTAGGCTCCTGCGAAGCGGGTGGTCTACCTCGGGCACGTTTGGCTCCCGACCTCCCGCTGTTGCCACCCTGCTGACTCCCGGCAACGCTAGAGACCTGCTGGCTCCGTCGCTGCCTTACGGGCAAGTTGCCACCCTCTTCTCCTGATGATGATGAAGGCCCTAATTCACCCGGCTCCCAAGTGCGATCGGCTTCATCATCATCGAGTAGTGTCTGCACGTCGCTGATGTCCTCAGTCGCTGATGTCCTCTCTGTAGGGCAGGAGCCTGACCGCACGCAACCTTAGTTCCCATGCCACTCTCCTCATCACTACTTTCCTGCCTAACTGAGGAAGCTGCAGATGTCTCCTCCACATTTTGACTGCCCAGTAGCTGCTGACTGTCCTCCAGTAGCTGCTGACCCTCCTCCAGTAGCTTGTCCTCGCTGTAAAGTGGAGCTGAGCCCACAGCATACATTACTTCTCTGGCTGGGGGAGCTGAAAATGACAGAGGCAGGTTGAGGACAGGTGAGCGCACAGGGCCTGCTCCCGGGCCATGCCAACTAAGGGTTGTGTCTGACGAACCCACCAATTCTTGACTGGGGGTCTCTGAAGTCATTTGGAACTAAGTCGAAGACCGAGTCAACCATTCAAGAACTGCTGGGTTGCTGGTCAAGACCCGACCGCTAGATGACACCGGAAGCTCTGGCCTCTCAATGTTACCCCTGCTGCCACGCCCCCTTACTCTGCTGCGACCTGTGCCTGCGCCAGAAACATTTAGGCCTCTGCTACTCCCCTGTGCAGGGCCTGTCACTTCTCTGCCTGACATGCGGTTTGATCAAATAAATAAAAAGGAAATTAAAACACGCTACAACGGCCTGTAATTGTCTAACTTCAACACCGAGTGAATAATACGTTTTTTTAAAACACTAATAGCTGGTAGAACACTTTACTAGATAGAACTTTGGCGCTGTAGGCCTAGTAAAACTCTTTTTCTTGAGAATAATACATGCTACAATGGGCTGTAATTGTCTCAGTTCAACAGCGAGCAAATAATACGTTTTATTGTCAACAGCAATAAATGCCAGTAGCTTTTAAAATATAGAACTTTGGCGCTATACGCCTAGTAATAATCTTTTTCTTGAGAATAATACACGCTACAACGGTCTGTAATTGTCTCACTTCAACGCTGAGCGAATAATACATTTTTTTGTCAACAGCAATAAATGTCAGTAGCTTTTAAAATACAGAACTTTGGCGCTGTATGCCTAGTAAAACTCTTTTTCTTGAGAATAATACACGCTACAACGGGCTGTAATTGTCTCAGTTCAACACGGAGCGAATAATACGTTTTATTGTCAACAGCAAAAAATGCCAGTAGCTTTTAAAATATAGAACTTTGGCGCTATACGCCTAGTAATAATCTTTTTCTTGAGAATAATACACGCTACAACGGTCTGTAATTGTCTCACTTCAACGCGGAGCGAATAATACGTTTTTTTGTCAACAGCAATAAATGTCAGTAGCTTTTAAAATACAGAACTTTGGCGCTGTACGCCTAGTAAAACTCTTTTCCTTGAGAATAATATACGCTACAACGGGCTGTAATTGTCTCAGTTCAACACGGAGCGAATAATACATTTTTTGTTAACAGCAATAAATGGCAGTAGCTTTTAAAATATAGAACTTTGGCGCTGTACGCCTAGTAATAATCTTTTTGTTGAGAATAATATACGCTACAACGGCCTGTAATTGTCTCACTTCAACACGGAGCGAATAATAGGTTTTTTTTGTCAAAAGCAATAAATGCCAGTAGCTTTTAAAATACAGAACTTTGGCGCTGTACGCCTAGTAAAACTCTTTTTCTTGAGAACAATACACACTACAACGGGCTGTAATTGTCTCAGTTCAACACCGAGCGAATAATACGTTTTTTTAAAAACACTAATAGCTGGTAGAACACTTTACTAGATAGAACTGTGACGCTGTACGCCTAGTAAAACTCTTTTTCTTGAGAATAATACACGCTACAACGGTCTGTAATTGTCTCACTTCAACACGGAGCGAATAATACGTTTTATTGTCAACAGCAATAAATGCCAGTAGCTTTTAAAATACAAAACTTTGGCGTTGTACGCCTAGTAAAACTCTTTTTCTTGAGAATAATACACGCTACAACGGGCTGTGATTGTCTCAGTTCAACACCGAGCGAATAATACATTTTTTGTTAACAGCAATAAATGGCAGTAGCTTTTAAAATATAGAACTTTGGCGCTGTACGCCTAGTAATAATCTTTTTGTTGAGAATAATACACGCTACAACGGCCTGTAATTGTCTCACTTCAACACGGAGCGAATAATACGTTATTTTGTCAAAAGCAATAAATGCCAGTAGCTTTTAAAATACAGAACTTTGGCGCTGTACGCCTAGTAAAACTCTTTTTCTTGAGAACAATACACACTACAACGGGCTGTAATTGTCTCAGTTCAACACCGAGCGAATAATACGTTGTTTTTAAAACACTAATAGCTGGTAGAACACTTTACTAGATATAACTTTGGCACTGTACACCTAGTAATAATCTTTTTCTTGAGAATAATACACGCTACAACGGGCTGTAATTGTCTCAGTTCAACACCGAGCAAATAATACATTTTTTTAAAACACTAATAGCTGGTAGAACACTTTACTAGATATAACTTTGTCACTGTACATCTAGTAATAATCTTTTTCTTGAGAATAATACACGCTACAACGGGCTGTAATTGTCTCAGTTCAACGCCGAGCGAATAATACGTTTTTTTAAAACACTAATAGCTAGTAGAACACTTTACTAGATATAACTTTGGCACTGTACACCTAGTAATAATCTTTTTCTTGAGAATAATACACGCTACAACGGGCTGTAATTGTCTCAGTTCAACACCGAGCGAATAATACATTTTTTTGTCAACAGCAATAAATGCCACCTACACAAATGACCATCCAGCCATAATCAAAATACAATACTTTATTGAGCAAAAATAACATAAAATCACACAACAAACATAAAGGTAGCAGATGTCATAAGAAAGTGAGGATACTCTGGTAAGTCAATACATTAAATGTCAGCAGATCAGCAATGATAGTACATGATAAATAAGTGCATCAGTGCATGAATACTGTAAGCATCCAACCACAAGCATTGTAAAGTGCCTAGTGCAAACCATAAGGTACCGGGGCAGAAGTCAACACCCCTAAAAACCCTAACAGCAAACAGGGTAAATACCAAAAATAGAGGCCAAAATGCCTTGTGCAAGCTATCACATTGACATAACAGTAAAATCCATGTGACCAGAGTCTGGATACCCGACGTGCGTTTCGCCGATGGCTTCCTCAAGGGATACCAACATGTGCTGACCGGTGAGTTTATATACATCGCAAACGAGCCCCAGCTGACGCTTCCTCCATTGCTCATCAGTAAACATCATTTCCGCCTTAATCCACATCGACGCCAACGCCATGCGTTCCACACTGGAGGGCATGAGGTCATATCCCGTTGGCCCGTGGTTAAACTAAAGCGTACCTCCGCAGACTACAGTGCGCAGGCGTAGTACGGAACTCCCGGAGTATCATTGTTCAAAGTGGTACGATTATACGCGGAATGCGCCAACGAATCTAACATACGCATCTACGTATCAAAAATGCGTACAATATGGACAATCATCATTAACTGCATGTGAGACCCCTATACATACAGTACAGTCCAAATGTTTGGACACACTTTCTCATTCAAAGAGTTTTCTGTATTTTCATGACTAGAAAAATTGTAGATTCACACTGAAGGCATCACAACTATGAATTAACACATGTGGAATTATATACTTAACAAAAAAAGTGTGAAACAACTGAAAATATGTCTTATATTCTATGTTCTTCAAAGTAGCCACCTTTTGCTTTGATTACTGCTTTGCACACTCTTGGCATTCTCTTGATGAGCTTCAAGAGGTAGTCACCTGAAATGGTATTCCAACAGTCTTGAAGGAGTTCCCAGAGATGCTTAGCACTTGTTGGCCCTTTTGCCTTCACTCTGCGGTCCAGCTCACCCCAAACCCTCTCGATTGGGTTCAGGTCTGGTGACTGTGGAGGCCAGATCATCTGGCATAGCACCCCATCACTCTCCTTCTTGGTCAAATAGCCCTTCCACAGCCTGTGTTTGGGGTCATTGTCCTGTTGATAAGTAAATGATGGTGCAACTAAACGCAAACCAGATGGAATAGCATGCCGCTGCAAGATGCTGTGGTAGCCATGCTGGCTCAGTATGCCTTCAATTTTGAATAAATCCCCAACAGTATCACCAGCAAAGCACCCCCACACCATCACACCTCCTCCTCCATGCTTCATGGTGGGTAGAGTCCATCCGTTCACCTTTTCTGCGTCGCACAAAGACACGGTGGTTGGAACCAAAGATCTCAAATTTGGACTCATCAGACCAAAGCACAGATTTCCACTGGTCTAATGTCCATTCCTTGTGTTCTTTAGCCCAAACAAGTCTCTTCTGCTTGTTGCCTGTCCTTAGCAGTGGTTTCCTAGCAGCTATTTTACCATGAAGGCCTGCTGCACACAGTCTCCTCTTAACAGTTGTTGTAGAGATGTGTCTGCTGCTAGAACTCTGTGTGGCATTGACCTGGTCTCTAATCTGAGCTGCTGTTAACCTGCGATTTCTGAGGCTGGTGACTCGGATGAACTTATCCTCCGCAGCAGAGGTGACTCTTGGTCTTCCTTTCCTGGGGCGATCCTCATGTCAGCCAGTTTCTTTGTAGCGCTTGATGGTTTTTGCGACTGCACTTGGGGACACTCAAAGTTTTCCCAATTTTTCGGACTGACTGACCTTCATTTCTTAAAGTAATGATGGCCACTCATTTTTCTTTACTTAGCTGCTTTTTTCTTGCCATAATACAAATTCTAACAGTCTATTCAGTAGGACTATCAGCTGTGTATCCACCTGACTTCTGCCCAACACAACTCATGGTCCCAACCCCATTTATAAGGCAAGAAATCCCACTTATTAAACCTGACAGGGCACACCTGGGAAGTGAAAACCATTTCAGGTGACTACCTCTTGAAGCTCATCCAGAGAATGCCAAGAGTGTGCAAAGCAGTAATCAAAGCAAAAGGTGGCTACTTTGAAGAACCTAGAATATAAGACATATTTACAGTTGTTTCACACTTTTTTGTTAAGTATATAATTCCACATGTGTTAATTCATAGTTTTGATGCCTTCAGTGTGAATCTACAATTTTCATAGTCATGAAAATACAGAAAACTCTTTGAATGAGAAGGTGTGTCCAAACTTTTGGTCTGTACTGTATATACATGTGACAATAATTACCATAAAAAATGTACAACCCAAATCTGTACAAATCAATAAGTCATCTTCTCACCACATGATAATAATAATCAATTGAATATACATATGTGCAATGATACAATAAATATAATTCATAATACACAACATTACAATATACATAATCAAATGTGACCATGCAATATAAATAAATAAACCCTAACAGGACACAAAAGTGAATATTACATGAGTGAATATTACATCGTTTAATAAGTCATCAATTAAAATTTGGTCAAATAAATCAAAAGCATTATTGATTAAACATTGAAAATTTAAAATAAAATTAATGAAATAATCGTGATAAAAGTACATGTGTATAGACAACAAGTGCAAAAACAAAAGTGCAAAAAATATAAAACGTGAGGAAGTGAAAAACCGTGCAACCATATGCAGTGCAGCAACCAGTGGAAGTGAAGGGTTACATAAAAAGTAATCCTAATGATCCATCAACAATAATAATAATTGTACACGAGCGCGAACAGCTCAAGGCATAAAGTATCAAGATGTACATCCATACTGCTAGGGGGAAGAAAAAGACCGTCAGCGAAAGAGCAAAACCACCCCATATACGGTCCGATGTCCTCTGTAGGGATGAAAAAAACAAACACCCGTCAGCAACAAATACATTTAAAACACATTAAAACAATTAAAATAAATATTAAAATAAAGTGAGGAACACTGAATAATCATTTTTTCACATGTCATCGAATAGGGACAAAAATCAAATCACAAAAACGGGGCAAAGCCTAGATGTTCATTGAGGCCGTATGGTGTAACCGTGTTCAACATAAAAATCCATCGGGCCTCCTTCTGCGCCAGAAGCTTTTTCCTATTACCTCCTCTATTCCCAATATACACACGATCAATCCCTCTTACCTGGAGTAGAGATCCATCACAATCATGATGGAGTTTAAAATGTCGGGGTATGGTTTTGAGCGCCCACACATCTTTTTCTTCCTTCGCAGCAATGATTCCCAGTACATGTTCCCTGGTTCTTTTTTTCATTTATAAATGCCAGTAGCTTTTAAAATACAGAACTTTGGCGCTGTATGCCTACTAAAACTCTTTTTCTTAAGAATAATACACGCTATAAAGGGCTGCCATTGTCCCACTGCAACACAGCTAATAAGCCCCAACACTAAAACCACAAAAAAAGTGCTGTACTAAATGTAACTACAGCGCACAAGGGTTAGGCCCCATTCACATGACCTTGTGAATGGGGCCATATCTATCTGCAAAATTGCGGGAATAGATGCGGCCCCATTCACCTCTATGGGGCCGGGAGCTAGCTCCGTGCCGCGGCTCTTTTGAAGCATGTCCTATACTTGTCCGTGTGCATGGACAAGTATAGGCATTTTCAATGGGGCCGCACGGCGTGTGTTCCGAGCGCTGCAGAACACATGCTGGGCGGCCCCCGTATATTTGCGGGTCCGCAGTAATGCGGGCCCGCAAATATACGTTCGCGTGAATGGGGCCTTAACAAAACCCCAATAACCAGAATTACAGAGGCAAACCTGACATGTGCAGCTGTAGAATGGCAATTTTGAATCCCGGTCACTGAAACCAAAGTGTAATACCATTTTTCCTATTAACCTGTGGTTGCACTTCTTTCCAGATCTCACACTGTCTCTAAACACCCCAATAAAAGCCTGTTCTGCTTCAATACATCAATCCCTATCCTTTCACTTCTATTTAGCAATTTGTACTTTTCAGGAGGTTTTTTAACACTTTGCCTAGCCCCTGCAAATGTCTCTCCCTGCACTAAGTTCACCGTACTGTCTCTAAACACCCCAATGGAAGCCTGTTCTGCTTCAATACTTCAATTCCTATCCTTTCCCTAAACTTCTATTCAGCAATTTGCACTTTTCAGGATGTTTTTTTATCAGTTGCCCTAGCGCCTGCAAACGTCTGTCCCTGCACTGAGTTCACTGTAGAATGACAGAATCTAAAATGGCTGACACTATTTATAGGGCTATGACATCACAGGGCGGGCTGGCTGGCTGCTGATTGGCTGCATGCATGGCATTGTGGGTGATCCCTCCCTCCCTCATGTTCCTTTCTCCATGCCCAAACACGTGCAGCCGCCATTTTAGTGAAAAAAAAAAAAAGATTCGTCACCACAAATCGGAAGGAAATGCAAATCGAATAATTCCTGAAATTCGGATCGAATTCCAATTCGTCCGATTCGATTTGCTCATCTCTAATCCTGGTCTTCATTCTTCAATGGATTAGATAAACAAAAGAAATTATGGATTAGATGTTCAAGTGTCTTTGACGGCAATATTTAGGAAATCACTGCAATATTTCTGAAATCACATTGTGATATAAAACCAAAAACATACATTTGTTGCAATATGTTTTAACTTGCTCAATGTAATCTGAGATTATTACAAACCATAAAACTGGCCATAATTAATTTAATTTTATTCAGGACCCCTTTAAGGTACCCAGTGTTGCAATCTTGTAGTATATCTAAGGTTGTTTTGTGGTTTATTCTGCACTTAATACTCTTAGGCAATTCGGTTTGAGCAGGTACCCAACTTTTCTTTATGTCGACACTGATAGACTTTTTTTTTTTTCATTAAGGTATACACTAGAACACGGGGGTGTCTTGTGACTAGGGGATAGGCAAAAGGGCTGGCTTTGTGTCTTTGACATCCATGTGCTCAAGTCAGTCTACTCTTAACCATTCATGATCACAGACCAAACGACTAAATCTGACAATACAGGAAGGGCCCATAGGAAATGCTTCCATCACATTTGATTCTTGAATTCAATTAAAAAATGTTGAGCCCAATATAAAATTTTGGCATCAATAAAAAACTAAAATCTCCCAAGAAAAAATTAAAATCCCAAATGCGCATTAAAAAACAATTGTACTCCACTTTTTTGTTTCATGTAAATTCACATTTTCATTTATTAATTTCTTGCTGCAACAGAATTTATTCATATCCATATACAGTGTTACATATTTATTTTCATTGAGATACTACAGAATATCATCTCTTAGTAAAATCAGTTTCCCTACAACTTACCAGCCTATAGTTTCTGAGCTATTAGTTCTTGTGTTGATATTTCTGTTTTTGTAGACGACGAGACTTCCCGGCAGAGCTTCTGGGAAAGAAACATACGTTTATTACTGGTTTTACAGTATGTACCAACTTTACCATAATCAGACAATTACTCCCCCCCCCCCAGGATTCAGTGGTACTAAAGCAACACACAGTGAATTTTTTTCACAGTCTAACTCACAGGTGGCTAATTTATCAGCAGTGCAAGTTTTTCTCAAAATACAATATGGGGAGCAAAATGTTTTCACAGGTCCTGTAAGTCATATGTTATGCAGGCAATCCGTGTCTGCTGCTGCC
>ONZH01007695.1:0-15409 GCA_900303285.1 Rhinella marina | reverse complement strand
TATATGTGTCTGTATGTATGTATATATATGTATGTATGTGTGTATGTACATGTGTCTGTATGTATGTATATATGTGTGTGTGTATGTATGTATGTATATGTGTCTGTATGTATATGTGTCTGTATGTATATGTGTCTGTCTGTATGTATGTATGTATGTATGTATATGTGTCTGTCTGTATGTATGTATGTATATGTATATGTGTCTGTCTGTATGTATGTATATGTATATGTGTCTGTCTGTCTGTATGTATGTATATGTATATGTGTCTGTATGTGTGTATGTATGTATATGTGTCTGTATGTATGTGTGTATATGTATCTATGTATGTATATGTGTCTGTATGTATGTATGTATGTGTGTATGTCCGCTAAAAGAATCCTCACCGTTGCATTTACAATCACAAAATTTTCCACAGCCGCCTCCTATGACACTGGGAACGTCATACACTATGTTTTGAGTGGAAATTTTCACCCCGCACGTTCCAATTATACGCTTAGTAACGAGTGCCAAACTACAGGAGCCATCGTCTGTTGGCTGTTGTGGCAGTTAGCCTGGATATTCATCAGGTTACAGATAGCAACCAATCACAGCTCAGCTTCTATTCTGCTACAGGGTCATTAATATGAGCTCTGATTGGTCGCTATAGCCAATGAAGGACATTCTTAGTATAAGGGCTCATGCACACGAGCGTGTGCAGTCAGTGCCCGTGCTGTGGACCGTAATTTGCGGTCCACAATGCACAGCACTGACAGTGGGGCCGCCGGATTCGGATCGTGAACCCATTCATTTGAATGGGGTCCGCAATCCGCATCTGACGGTCCACATCACAAAAAAAGTAGTGCTTCCGTGGTGTTCCGATACGTGCCTCCGCTCTGCATCTCCCGGATTGCGGACCCATTGAAGTGAATGGGTCCGCGATCCATGATGCGGGCTGCACATGGCCGGTGCCCGTGTATTGCGGACCCGGCGTATGCAGGCCGCAATACGACCATGGGCCGGAACTGGCCGTGTGCATGAGCCCTAAGAGCCCATTCACACGACCATGTGAATGGGTCTGCATCTATTCTGCAATTTTGCGGAATAGATGCGGCCCCATTCCCTTCAATAGGCAGCTCCGTGCCGTGGCTCCGCAAGAAAATATTGAACGTGTCCTATTCTTGTTCGGGGTCCATTCACATGTCTGCAAAATGGGTCTGCATCCGTTACGCAATTTTGTGGAACGGGTGCGGACCCATTCGTTTTCAATGGGGCTGCAAAAGATGCGGACAGTATAGCGTCACCAGTAGTATAAATGGCCGACTATAGTGCTCCCAGTAGTATAAATGGCCCCTACCAGGCCCCCAGTAGTATAAATGGGCCCATAAACTGCCTCCAGTAGTATACATGGTCCCCTATAGTGTCCCCAATAGTGTAAATGACCCCCTATAGTGCCCCAAGTAGTATAAATTGATGCTTATACTGTTACCAGTAGTATAATGGTCCCCTAAAGTGCCCCTTAGTAGCATTAATGGCCCCTTATAGTGCCTCCAATAGTATAAATGGCTCCCCAAAAGTGCATCCAGTAGTATAAATGGTCCCTGTTATGCCCCTCATAGTGCTCCCAGTAGTATAAATTGCCCCCGTAGTGTCGCCAATAGTATAAATGGTCCCCTAACGTGCCTCAGTATTATTAATGGCCCCCTTTAGTGCCCCCAATAGTATAAATATCCCCCTGTAATGACACCAGTAATATAACTGACCCCTATAGTGTAACCAGTAGTATAAATGGTCTCCTATAGTGTGCCCCCTTAGTGCCCCCAGCAGTATAACTGGCCTTTATAGTACCGCCATTAGTAAAAATGATCCCCTATAATGCCCCCAGTAGTATCAATGGTCCTTAAAGTGCCTCCAATAGTATAAATGATTCCCTATAGTGCCCCCAGTAGTATAAATGACTCCCTATAGTAACACCAGTAGTATAAATGGTCTCATATAATGTCCCCCAGTACTACAAATGGTCGCCTATTCTGCCCCAGTAGTATATATGGTCCCCTATAGTTTAAATGGTCCCCTGTAGTGCTCCCAGTAGTGTAAACAGTTCCCTATAGTAACCCCAGTATTTTAAACAGTCCCCTATAGTGCCCCCAGTAGTGTAAACAGTCCCCTATATGGCCCCCATGGTCTGTATCTCTTCGCTGAAAAGAAAAATATAAGAACTACCTACCTGATTCCTGCTCCATGCTGCTGTCCATAATGTAGGGTGCACATCTCTTCTAGGCCAGCCTACAGGCGAGCTAAATAGGGTGGGTTCACATTACGTTTTTCCCATCCGTTTAACGTATACAAAAAAGTATAGGTTAAACGGATGCCCCAGACTAATGCCATCCAGTAGCATCTGTCACCATAGAGTTCCATTGTAAAAAATGTATAGTTTTTTTTTTACCAGACTGTGCAGGATACAAGAACGCGGTGTGCTGCGTTTTTGTATCTTTTTTTTTTTTTTTCGAATGTGTTGGTTAAACAGAGACATAAAACATGATGTGAACCCAGCCTTAGCTGTGTCCCGGCTCAGGTGTTGCATCGCAAAATGATGTCATCCCGTGCACGCAGACATGATGACATTGTATAGCAGTGAGCAGCCTGCACCAGGATAGAACTACTGTAAGTAACTCTGGTCTTTCAGAGACCAGTGGCCTCCTGCAGCACAGTGGCCACATGGTTAATAGTTAAGTTAGGGGTTAATACTGAAGCTTTAATGGCATACGTATCAACTTTGCAACTGATAATTTTGGGACAAATATACCTTTCCCCCAGGAGCACCCCAAATCATACAAGAACGCCCATTTTTTGGCCCGGGACAACACAAATTTTCAGGGACCGTCTCTGAAATCTGGGGACAGACCCTGCACATTAGGGACTGTCGAGGACTATGTAAAGGGGCTGTCTCAGTACAGCCAGTGATAGCATACCGCTAGAGGATATCACCAGTCACATCAGTTCTGGATTCTCACTCTCATCTTTTCTCTTACAGGTTCTGGGAAATTATGGACATGGACGGGCTCATGTATGTATATCATCGTACAGTACAGTATACTGGTGCAGAAACAGTGTGGCCCCTGGCCCTGGCACTTTTTCCTCGATAGACTTGGGGCCATTCTGCTATGGAGAACATATGAAGGAAATGTAGAGAATGCAATTCCCTAATACATTCTCCCGAGTTCCTCCAGAGCAGCGCTCTGCTCCACAGGCTTCATGGTCAGAAGTCAGTAGTGCAGATCAGTAATGGAGACAGAAGAGGATGAGCTGCTCTGCTCTATACAGAGAGGAGACATTTATTCCATATTTCCCATTAGTCTCCTATATAGAATGGGCAATGATAAGGTTTCATCTTCTCTGTAGTCACAGGGGCCACAGTGCAGCTCAGGGACCTCTTTTCTGACCCCTATCCTATACATCCCAAGCATCCTGGATGCCAGGGCGTTGTCATACCTGTCCTGATGGAATCCATTAATCATTGATCACTCCTACCTGATAGATTCCACAAGTGATGAGCTCAGATCCCAGCGATCGGCACAGGAAGTGATCGTTACATGCAGGAAGCTGCTGATTGGCTGCTCACATGTCACTTCCTGTCTGTAGAGTAGAGATCAGTGCAGGAGTTTGGTGGAGAGAAGTGTCTTATAGGACACTACAATTCAGGAGCATCAGTTGTATCTTTAGATCTCAGCACCAATCTGAGAATAAAATGTTGTCATCAGCCAAGGGTGGTTCACACAGCGTTATTTTCCCAAAAATTTTGGAGTTGACAGCCACAATCTTTAGCACAGCCTCAAACAGCAAGGGAGGCAGAAAGACGCGGCCGCCGGCTTCATTTTGGCAGACTTTTGGTGCAGGTTTTCATAGCAATATTCTGCATATAAAAAGGTAGTGTGAATGGTCCCTTAGGGGTGTGACTGATGTAACAAGGGGTAGGATTCAGGTGGGACTTATATCCTAGAAAACGTAATGCCCAGCGTGCCTCCACAACTGAGCCACCTCTGAATGGTGGCTGCTCATTATTGTGGCCCTCAGAAGGTGGCCCCTAGTGAATATTGTGGCTCCTAGGAGGCGGCCCCTGCTCTATAGTTTTATATAATGTAGTATAATAATGGAGCCTATGTGTCGGTCATTATAGAGTCCACACTACTGGACTATAGGTGTGATCTTCTATGGATCCAATGTTCTAGATAATATTTCACATCTTCCTCCAACAGGTTCAGAACCGCAGTTGTCCGCTCCTGGCCGGCATTCAGGTATTTATCAAGAACCCGTCGTATTCCTGCTATAATATAAGAATCTTCTATAGAAAGGTCGTCCTGTAGACACATCTTCTGGATGATATATTCTCTACATTGTGACCGGAGTTTTATTTTTGTTATAGATCTGACAGATACAAAAAAACAAATATCTTCAAGGCGCAACTTGAGACGATAATGTAAGTTTCTAGAAAGATTAGCAGCCGCCATCTTCTCCACAAGCGGAGAACAGCACAGAGAACGTGCTATAGAAAAGGGGGTGATGTGATCAGAAATATCTGAATAATTGTCTTTTTTCTCTGTAATAGTGAAGGAGATGAAGGAGATGGCGAGAATGTGTAAGTGCAGAGATATAATGAGAGGATTAGATACAGACATTATAGATTGGACAGATAATGAGGGATGTAGGGCTCGCCTGCACATGGACTATGTAAGATCCACAGCTGACAATGCAGATCAGAGCAAAAACCAGGCCATGAGAAGGAAAGAACTGCCTGTAGAGCTCAGAGACAGGATTGTGTGGAGGCAGAGTTCTGGAGAAGGGAAGAAAAAATGTCTGCTGTACTGAAAGTTCTCAAGAGCTCAGCGGTCTACATAATTTTTTAAATAAAAGACATTTGGACCAACCAGGACTCTTCCAAGAGCTGGACACCCCACCAAACTGAGTAATCGGGAGGACATTTGTAGGAGAGATGACCAAGAACCAGGGGCGTACATAGAAATCACTGGGCCCCATAGTAAGAAACTAAATTGGGTCCACATGTCCCATTCATAGCCCCTCCCACTCCACATTTCTGGCTCTTCACGCCTCTGCGGGGGGCAGGGCTAGATGGCAGTCAGCCTCAGCTCCACAATGTGGGCATATTACTGGGGGGCACAATATAGGCATATTACTGAGGGCTCAATGTAGGCATATTACTGGGAGCACAATGTAGGCATATTACTAGGGGGCACAATGTAGGCATATTACTGGGGGGCACATTATTGGCATATTACTGGGGGCACAATGTAGGCATATTACTGGGAGGCACACTGTGGGCATATTACTGGGGGCACTATGTGAGCAGATTCCTTGGGGGGCACTATGTGGGCATATTACTGGGGCACTATGTGGGCATATTACTGGGGGGACTATGTGGGCATATTACTGGGGACACAATGTGGGCAAAATCCTGGAGGGGCACAAAATGGGCATATTCCTGGGGGCACAATGTGGGCATATTACTGTCCGACCCAATGTGGGCATATTACTGGGGGTCACAATGTGGGCATATTACGGTGTGCACAATGTGGGCATATTACTGGGGGGCACAGCTGGGCATATTACTTGGGGCACAATGTGGACATGTTACTGGGCCCTTTCATTGTCCTCCCCAGCAGTCAAGTTATGCTGAATCCTTGTCGGTCTCCTGGCCTACTGACATTGAGAGGTCAGGCAGTTTAGACCTCATCGGTACTGCCCTGTGGACGGAAGGTCAGCGGTGATTTACTGCTTCACAACAGTGATTTGTGTTCTGTGTAATGGACACAGCAGACAGTAGCTGGATCCTCGCATACATTCTGCAACCGATAACGTTTATTTCACAGTGCTCGGCTATTTCCAAAAATACCATAGAAATGCATGGAGCGGCTGTGCGCATTTCAGACCTCAAGGGGTAGGACACCCACCGATCTAATAATCTGATGAAACTGGAGGATCCCTTTAATATTATTTATTAGCCTTTAAGGCGCAGAAAATTCTATCCTTACAACAGGGAAGTTCTATAGTGTAGTGGTAAGTTAATGTTATTAAACAAGATAATGGAGCAAAAACCTTTATAATAAATGTATTTTTCGTAACATATTATTAAAGGGGTTGTCTGGGTTCAGGACATATCCCCATCTTCACCCCTCCGGCCCCCCATTTCATGCTCTGATGCTCTCTCTTGCCCTGTGCAGTATCGCACAGGGCAAGGCCTTTTTTGTGTACATTGGCGCACTGCTAGGAGGAGGCTTCTGCCAGGCAGTGTTCCCGGTGACGTCACCAGCTCTGATGGGTGTGCTTCAGCTCTGCCCTAGCCATATTACAAGCTAGCGCAATGCTAAAGCCCGCCCATTAGTGCCTCTGCCATGCAGTTGCCATGGAGAACCCGGTACGTCACTAGATCTCCAAAAAATGTCTTTGCCAGGCGCAATTCAACACAGAGCAAAGGAGATCAGTGGAGCGTGAGGAGTGAAGATGAATCCGTGAAGATGTCACTGCCCCAATTATTTTACCTACTGTGTGGTATGATGCCCCCAATACTGTACTTCATAAATAGCATCCAGGGGCGGTCTTGGCATTTCTGGGGCCCTAAGCGAAGTTATGTCTGGGGGCCCCCCCCCCCCCCCAATGACACCTCACACCCCTGATGACACGGCCTCTGATGACACGCCCCCCCCCCCCAATGACACACCCCCTATACCTCACTGGAGGGGGGTCAAGGTTGCCCACAGCCTATGGCGTGTCCCAGACTCCCAGCTCTCTATTGGCTGGGCTGCAGGGGCGTAGCTAAAGGCTCACGGGCCCTGGTGCAAGAGTTTCAGCTTGGGCCCCCCCGCCCTAATACAGCGCCCCATACCTCGTACATCCAGTATAATACAAGCGCCTCAACCTCTTACATCCAGTATAATACAGCGCCTCATACCTCTACATCCAGTATAATACAGCGCTCATACCTCTTACATCCAGTATAATACAGCGCCCCATACCTCTTACATCCAGTAATAATACAGCGCCCCATACCTCTTACATCCAGTATGATACAGCGCCCATACCTCTTACATCCAGTATAATACAGAACCCCATACCTCTTACATCCAGTATAATACAGCGCCCCATACCTCTTACATCCAGTATAATACAGCGCCCCATAACCTCTTACATCCAGTATAATACAGCGCCCCATACCTCTTACATCCAGTATAATACAGCGCCTCAATACCTCTTACATCCAGTATAAACACGAGCGCCCATACCTCTTACATCCAGTATAATACAGCGCCTCCATACCTCTTACATCCAGTATAATACAGCGCTCATACCTCTTACATCCATACATAATATACAGTATAATACCCATACCTCTTACATCCAGTATAATACAGCGCCCCATACCTCTTAATCCAGTAATAATACAGCGCCCCATACCTTTACATCCAGTATAATACAGCGCACCATACCTCTTACATCCAGTATAATACAGCGCCTCATACCTCTTACATCCAGTATAATACAGCCCCATACCTCTTACATCCAGTATAATACAGCGCCTCATACCTCTTACATCCAGTATAATACAGCCCCATACCTCTTACATCCAGTATAATACAGCGCCTCATACCTCTTACATCCAGTATAATACAGCGCCCCATCATACAGCGCCATACCTTCTTACATCCGTATAATACAGCGCCCTACTCTTACATCCAGTATAATACAGCGCCCCATACCTCTTACATCCAGTATAATACAGCGCCCCAACCTCTACATCAGTAATACAGCGCCCCATACCTCTTACATCCAGTTATAATACAGCGCCCCATACCTCTTACATCCAGTATAATACAGCGCCCCATACCTCTTACATCCAGTATAATACAGCGCCCCATACCTCTTACATCCAGTATAATACAGCGCCCCATACCTCTTACATCCAGTATAATACAGCGCCCCATACCTCTTACATCCAGTATAATACAGCGCCTCATACCTCTTACATCCAGTATAATACAGCACCTCATACCTCTTACATCCAGTATAATACAGCGTCCCATACCTCTTACATCCAGTATAATACAGCCCCCATACTCTTACATCCAGTATAATACAGCGCCTCATACCTCTTACATCCAGTATAATACAGCGCCCCATACCTCTTACATCCAGTATAATACAGCGTCCCATACCTCTTACATCCAGTATAATACAGCCCCCATACCTCTTACATCCAGTATAATCCAGCGCCTCATACCTCTTACATCCAGTATAATACAGCGCCCCATACCTCTACATCCAGAATAATACAGCGCCTCATACCTCTTACATCCAGTATAATACAGCGCCCCATACTTCTTACATCCAGTATAATACAGCGCCCCATACCTCGTACATCCAGTATAATACAGCGCCCCATACCTCTTACATCCAGTATAATACAGCGCCTCATACCTCTTACATCCAGTGTAATACAGCGCCCCATACCTCTTACATCCAGTATAATACAGCGCCCCATACCTCTTACATCCAGTATAATACAGCGCCCCATACCTCTTACATCCAGTATAATACAGCACCCCATACCTCTTACATCCAGTATAATACAGCGCCTCATACCTCTTATATCCAGTATAATACAGCCCCCATACCTCTTACATCCAGTATAATACAGCCCCCATACCTCTTACATCCAGTATAATCCAGCGCCTCATACCTCTTACATCCAGTGACGTCTCCTCTCATGTAGATCTTTCTTTCCTCATCTTCTCCTTTCAGACCAGACGCCATTTTTCAGCCATTTCTTATCTCTGCAGTTTGACAGAAAAAAATCTTAGTTTACTACTTTTCCATCATCCTCCCATTTCTGGACAAATATCCTACCACCCCAGTGTGCACTAGTACCACACAGATAGTTTGCCCCAAATAGTGTAACGTAAATAATGTATTACTTTTGAAGTAATAATGCTTCCCCAGTAAAGTGCTCCCCACCCATAGTATGTGCCATAAAGGGTTCAGTTGCCATGTTCCCCATGCCCCAGTCCAGTTCCCCCATGTTAAAAACCCATGTGCCAGTAAAAAATGCCCCCCCCCCGTGCCAGTAAAAATGCCCCCATTGCCAGAAATGCCCCAGTGCCCCCATGTGCCAGTAAATGCATGCCCCCCTGCCAGTTAAAAATGCCCCCAGTGCATGCCCCCATGTGCCAGTGCCCCCATGTGCCTGCCTGCCCCCCTGCCCATTGCCTGCCCCAGTGCCCCCATGGCCAAGTAAAAATGCCCGCCCATGCCCCAGTGCCCCCAGTGCCCCAGTGGTCCCAGTGCCCCCCCAGGCCCCCATGGCCAGTTGCCCCCAGTGCCCCCATGTGCCAGTAAGAAATGCCCCATGCCCCCATGTGCCAGTAAGAAGTGCCAGTGCCAGTAAAAAATGCCCGCCATGCCTGCTGTGCCAGGATGCCCCCGTGCCAAAAAAATGCCCCGCGTGCCATCCCTCAGTGCCCCCATGTGCCAGTAAAATGCCCCAGTGCCCCCATGTGCCAGTAAGAAATGCCCCAGTGCCCCCATGTGCCAGTAAGATGCCCCAGTGCCCCAGTGCCAGTAAAAATGCCCCTAGTGCTCCCTGCCATAAAGAAATGCCCCCAGTGCCCCCATGTGCCAGTAAGAATGTGCCCCCAGTGCCAGTAAAAATCCAGTGCCCCCTTGTGCCAGTAAAATGCCCCATTGCCCCCAGTGCCCTGCCCATGTGCCAGTAACAATCCCATGTAGCAGTAAGAAATGCCCCAGTGCCCCCATGTGCCAGTAAGAAGTGCCCAGTGCCAGTAAATGCCCCAGTGCTCCCATAAAGAAATGCCCAGTGCCAGTGCCCCAGTGCCAGTAAAATGCCCCCAGTGTGCAGTAAAAATGCCCCCGTGCCAGTAAAAATGCCCCCCCGTGCCAGTAAAATGCCCCCGTGCCAGTAAAAATGCCCCAGTGCCCCCATGTGCCAGTAAAAATGCCCCAGTGCCCCATGTGCCAGTAAAAATGCCCACAGTGCCCCCATGTGGTAAAAAATGCCCAGTGCCCATGTGCCAGTGCCCCAGTGCCCCCATGTGCAGTAAAAGTGCCCCCATGTGCCAGTAAAATGCCCCCAAGACCCCATGTGCCAGTAAAATGCCAGTCCATGCCCCCATGTGCCAGTAAAATGCCCCCAAAATGCCCCCAGTGCCCCCAATTGAGCTCCGGTCCGTGACTGCTACAATAAAATAAAAATAAAAAAATTAACACTTATACTTACCTCCATGGTGCTGGCAGCGATGCGATGCAGGCCTCTTCCGGCCTGTGTCCCGCGCGTGTACGGCTCAGGCGGCGGATGACGTCATCGCGCCGCCTGAGCCGGCCTCTGATAGGCTGCAGGCCCAGTGCCTGCAGCCTATCAGAGGAACGGGCAGGGGAGACGCCTCTCCCTCCCCTGCCCCAGTACAATACAGGCATCTGTATCGCCGTCCTGAGGACGGCGATACAGATGACTATGGAGATGAGCGCTTCCACAATGGAAGCGCTCATCTCCCTCTGCGGGCGGTCTTGGGCACCGGCGCAAGAGAAGAGCGTGGGGGCCCCCTTGGACGCCGGGGGCCCTACGCAAATGCATAGGATGCGTGGTGCCCAAGACCGCCCCTGATAGCATCATAACTATAATTACCCCGTACACTAGACACAGCCACCTGCAGAGGTCAGTGAAATCCAGAGCAATGCTCATCAGGGGATCACCAATCCTCCACTGATAGGCCCCACCGTGTGAGTGGGCCCCGGGCGGTGTTCTGTTTGCACCCCCACTGGCTATACTTTTGAGCAGATCTAAGTGACAGAAAAGGGACCTGAGCCCGACCCCATCTCTGATGGCCATATGTCCATATAAAGAGGTGAAGTAATCTATCACTAGGGGCCCCCGAGTCCCCTCTTTGAATGTAGCAGTAGCGCAGATGTCACCCACTGCTCCATCCACTTCTGTAGGGCTGACATAGAACTGAGCTCTATCCATAAGGGACCCAGGATCCCCTCATTCTTGGGATCATAGACATTCCAAAGCCTGAACCTCCAGCCACCTCTTATTTATCACCTATCCTGAGGACACGGGTTAAGTAATTTTGGTGGGAAAACCCCTTTAGAGCAGCAGATTGTAATGATATTAATAGGAATGGCTATGACAGAGAAGACCATAAGTGTAAACAAAGCCCTTTATACCGCCCCCCTAAAAAACCCCGACATTTTTATGTGAATTTTATAATTTTTATTTACATTTAGTAAGAAGCCAATTAACCTATCAGTATATTTTTGGAGTGTGGGAGGAAACCGGAGCACCCGGAGGAAACCCACGCAGACACGGGGAGAACATACAAACTCCATGCAGACGCAGTCTTTGGATGGATCGGCACCCAGGGATGAAGCGCTGCAAGGCACCAGTGCTAACCACTGAGCCACCGTGCTGCCCAGACTCTCCAGAGGACACTTCTTGGTTTTCTCTGTTGGTCAGTGATGGTCAGTAGAATCCAGCAGAGGATGAATGTGAAGCATCCAAGGTGGAACTCTTCGGAGGTCGTCTGTCATCTGGGTGATCTTTCAGTTATCGGTGGTGAGTTTTTGGCGTCCATGATGAAGGAGAAGTAGAAGACTGGATGGTACTGGAGACAAAACATAATCAGACCTCGCTGTATCCTCACTTACATTACTGTATGGAGTCTGGGTGACACTGCACTTACCTGTGTCTTCTGCACCACCGACATCCTCCTTTATCCATTTCATTAAAAGCAGCGGATGCGGCACAGGGGGCAGTGTGGATTTGCCCGAATCCAGCGTGCGATGCAAGGCAGGTGGAATACGTGGGAACATGGCAGAACGATGACTTGCTCTCCAATCTGGTAATCCTCCATGCAGATGGTGCAGGACTGGAGGTCTTCATTGTCAGTGAAGAGTCTAGATGGGAGTCTCTGAATCTGCCTGGCCCTCCTGCCTCGCAGACGTCTTCCTCGCACAGGCCTGTTGTTTGTAGCCTGTGCAGTTGGCTGTATGTTGGGAACCAGTTGGCTGGTGCTTGGTGCTGGTTCCTCCAGCCTCTCAGATGTTCGCTGAGGAGATCTGCTTCGGTCTATGGATCCTTGCAGGATATTTAGCGGCTCTCTGGTGCTGGGACCTGGTGTTGGTTCTTCCAGGGGTAGATGGATCAGTCCTGGGTTGGGATTCTCCAGCAGTTGTTTCAGGCTGATCGGCTGGTCGTATTGGGGACCGGCTTCTATCCGCATCCTGCCTGCGGCGTGGTGGAACTGGACCACGTCTTCGTCCTCTGCCTGGGACATTCTCATGGTCACCATCAGTCTCCACTGGTTGACGCCGTCTAATCCTTTGAGACCTCAGTCTTCCATCAGCAATGCCTATAAATGACACAAGGATACAATGATGTGAGAGACGGGGAAGAGAGAAAGAAAGGGAGAGAGAGTCGGGGGGAGAGAGAAGGGGAGAGACAGATATTCCACCCAATGTACAGTAACTGTCCCTAAAATTCCTCTTACCTTCATCTCCTGATTGGCTCATCCATGAGCTCTGGTCAATGGCCAGCTGCAGAGTTCCCGGTAGCTCATCGCTCCTGGTTGTCGGCAGATATATAGAAGGTTGTAGAGTCCACAAATCGGATGGACTCTACTATTCAGAAGGTGCACTTGGTGTTTATGTGCAGTAGCTTTGGCAGTAGCCTCCGCTTAGGAAATGTCCCTGTGGACCAATAGGTTATGAAGTTGCCTCCGCTTAGAGAAGTTTCGGCAGAGCTTCCGTTTAGGTAATGGTCCTGGGGACTGACTGGTTTTTTGGAACTAGCCTCCGCTTAGAGAAGTTTTGGCTGTAGCTTCCACCAGAAAATGGCGCTGGACTGACCGTGGTTGGGGACTTTCCAGAGTCATCTCTTTGTGATGTCATAATTAGTGATGCCTCAGCCAAAGATTGGTCCTGATTGGTCCTTCTGGAATGATGATGTCATAATGGCCGCTGCACCTGACATTCTACCTACAACTCGCCTATCCATGGTATAATGGTACATGGTATAATAATGTACAGTACATATATATATATACACACATACATATAGTGGTAGTCAGCAGGTAAGAGGACCTGCTAGGTAATATGAATTCATATTAAGGTGTAACTATCATTCTTTTTTTTGGTAATGTGTGGGGGCAGTGATACCAACCACTTTAATTACTGAAATCGTACATTTCTAATAGAAATATAGCTGTAAAGTGGCCCATTTTGATCCTTGGTGACGCCCCCTCTATCTTCTGCTTACATAACACAGTCAGTATCGAGCGCGTCTTCACAGTTATGTACACAGAAGATAGGGGGTGTTGCTTTAGACATATTTTTCTAATAGAAATGTACGATTTCTGTAATTAAAGTATATTACAAAAATGGTCGGGGTCACTGTTCCTACACATTGAAAAAAATTTAAAAAATGAGTGTCACTTTCAACTTTTGTATATCGGTCCCTATTACTAGCTCGGTCTACAGTATGTGCTGTCCCCATACAATACTGCTCTTATACCAGCGCAGTGACCCCTGTCTGCACAGTAGAATGGTATGGTCCATGGATCAGTCCTGTGCAATGTGTCTATGGCCTAAATCATATCTCCCAACCGTAACAGATCTGGCAGGACAGTCCTGGATTTTAGTGGCTGTCCCGTTATGGGGGAGGTATGTCCTGCTTTCTGGTGTACAGGTCCACATTCTAGTCCATATAGATTACAGTGTTATATTAGGTTGTGCCTTTAGCTTTAGATTCACCGGCCATTGGCTATATCGGCTTCCAAATTGCAAAATGCTTTTGTAATTTTTTTTTTTTTTTTTTCACGGTTTGCACTGTGTAGCTCTGGTTTCTGTTAATTGATAATGATAGGAATGCAGGATTTGGTAAAGCTATAGATTTGCAGGGCCCCTGCCATAACCTGGGAGTGCAGGTGGTGGGGTGGCTGTACTGCTGGGGGGCCAAGCAATGGTTTATGGCTGGATAGCTGAGTTGGATGGATTGCTGTGTATTCTTGCTTGGACATGGGCTGACTGGGGCTGTCTACTTTAGAGAATAAGAAGAGATCAGAGGTCCCAAAATTGGGACCATTTGCCAGTGTCTTGTCGTCGCCACATTGCCTGAAGAAGTGCCACGCCAGGGAACTTCTTTTAGCTGGCTTTGGTGTGCTCTGTCCCTCGGTGCGGTGGGAAGTAACAAGCGTACTTTCTAGGGGACGGCCGCTATGGTTTTGCTGTGCAGTTGGTGCTGCGTGACCACCACCTCTTCCTCTGAACTGCACACGTCACTCGGATTACCTTAAGGCTTCATTCACACGACCGTATTTTGTTTCCGTGTCCGTTCCGTTTTTTTGCGGACCGTATGCAGAACCATTCATTTCAATGGGTCCGCAAAAAAAATGGAAGGTACTCCGTGTGCATTCCGTTTCCGTATGTCTGTATTTCCATTCCGCAAAAAAGATAGAACATGTCCTATTCTTGTCCGTTTTGCTGACAAGGATAGGCATTGTTACAATGGATCCGCAAAAAAAAAGGAAAAACGGATGCTATACGGAACATCATCCCAAAGAAAAGTAAAGAAACTGAAGTCTGTGGAGACGTCGCCTGTAAGTCACTGGGTGTACCCGATTCTTTTAAAATGTGTTTTACTCTTTTTATTAGAAAGTAAAGTCACTTTAAACGTGAAGGGGGGGATCGGGCGCTTTTGTATTGTTCGCCCTGTTGGCAAAATTCCCTAGAAACTGCCCTGGGTAAAGGCCGCACTAATGAGGGCTCCTGCTCATTAGTAGCAGTCCGCACAGGAAAATACCAGCATTTGACGTTGCCAGTAGAAAAAAATCACCAGCCGGGTGGCAACCCTTGTGAGAGTAGGTGGAGGAATAATGGAGGAACAGTGAGGGGTGTAATGAAGTACGGTGAGAAGAAGGAATCCAAAGGAGAGACATATGGGTAACTGCACAAGGTAAGACACCTCCTTTTTTTATTTTAAATTTGGCTCCTAACCTCCTCATAGGAACTGATTACATTATCTTGAATGTTTTACGTTTTCACGTGTCCCCAGAAAGATACTTGTCCCATCATGTGTCAGCCATATGATATAAGCAGTGGGGTACCTCTAATACAGGCAGACCACACAGCTGCTATGGGGCCCCTGGGGCCTGGCTGTGGAGGAGAGGCCCCGCCCCATTTTTACTACAGCTCTTCTCCAGGGCCTCTGGCTCCGCCTTCCAGCTCCCCTCACTACCTCTCCTCTGCAGGCAGTGCTCCCATTCTACCATGAGGAGAGGCCTCTAACATCAGGCAGCAGCCTGGACCATGTCCTCCGGAGCTGCACTGCTGCCGCCATCAGAGCCTCCTC
>ONZH01007694.1:0-27443 GCA_900303285.1 Rhinella marina | reverse complement strand
ACAACACTGCAAGGGTTTTGAATGCGGCTTTCTATGCTAAGTCCACCTCAACACCCTTACTACTCCTCAGCACTGATGCAGAAAAGGCCTTTGATAGGCTAAGTTGGCCTCTTTTGGCAGACGCTCTATCGGCCTTTGGTATACCTGAGGCCATCATTCAAGCCACTCTAGCCATGTACTCCCACGCATCGGCCTCGATCAGAGTAAATGGCCTGTTGACTCTGCCCTTCCAGATCAAGAATGGTACTTGTCAGGGATGCCCACTCTCCCCCCTGCTATTTGTCCTGGCTCTAGAACCCCTCCTGGTCAAATTCCGCTCTGACCCAGCTGTAAGGGGCTTGCGTCTGGGGGATCAGGAGCATATCACAGCAGCCTTTGCGGACGACATCCTCCTTACGACCACCAACCCCTCTATTTCCCTGCAAGTAATCTATACCCATCTGGATGATTACGGCTTTCTCTCTAATTTTAAAGTAAATCTGAAAAAATCTTTGATCATATGTATGGGTATCCCTCTGAAACAAAAATTCCCCCTTTGACTGGAATGCTCCTTATCTCACATACCTTGGAGTTAAAGTAAGTGACAATCCGTCAGACCTCTTCCAATTAAACTATACCCCTCTACTTCAATCTATGTGTGAACAAATTGACAAATTAAATTTTCCCACGCTGTCCTGGTTTGGCAGTAAAAACCTTCTGACATCTCTGATAATCCCTAGACTGACATCTGCAACAGGTTCTGCCACTACCTGTACCGTCGGCTTTTTATGACACCCTTAACAAAAAGATCAGAACATTCATATGGAGTGGGAAGAAGCCCAGGGTCTCGCTCTCCTGCTTGACCAGGCCCAAACATCTCAGCGGTATCTCTTTGCCGAACCCTGAATTGTATGGTAAAGCTATTCTCCTTTCCAGGGCCATCGACTGGTTGAGACTTAGCAAAAATAAATCCTGGGTGGCGATGGAGCGAGATCTCCTGGGCTGTTCCCCCTGAGCTTTGCTTCTTGGCTCTCCCCAACCCCCGCTTACTGTAAGCTCCAAATACCCTCTTATCAGAGCCACCTTGTAGGCCTGGACATGGCTACAATCTTCTCACTCATCTATCCCTTTTCCTTCACCTCTCCTGACTATTGGAGACGTCATATATACAGCGTCTAGAACGCTTCTGGATAATTCCCCTTCAAGGTTAAAAAACTCCCACATCTTGATCTCATCATTGTATCAGCACCCGGACAAACAACTGGGCATTGCAGATGTATTTGCTGCTTTGCCCCCTGCTCCTTGTCTGGGTCCTCAAGCCTCTTATATTCACAAGCACCTTACTAAACATGTGCAAAGAGGAGATTTCTTCCGCCCACTAGTATGGTTGGAATCTCTAATTGCATCCAATAGCCCTCCTAGGAAAGTGATTTCTCTACTCTACAACAAACTTAATTCCCCACCCACATTCACTAAGCCGGCTTACATTCACCTATGGGAGCGTGATCTGAATAAGTCCTTTCCTCTGCAAAATCTCTCTAAACTCTTAATAACTCCACATATCTCCTCACGATGTGTCAGAATTAAGGAAAATGGATATAAAATCCTGACCCGGTCGTATAATACCCCAGACAAAGTTAGCCTTTTATACAATCTGGCTTCAGACAGATGCTGGCGGTGCCTAGGCGACAGAGGCTCATTTTTCCATATATGGTGGGACTGCCCCCTGATAAATCAGTGGTGGACGGAAATCTTTTCCATCGGAAATCAGATCTGCTCCTCAAACATACCGGTCTGTCCGAGACTGGCATTATTGAATTCTGACGACTCAATGGGCTCTCATTCCCCAAGCCCTATGTTTCGTATCTGTTTGATGGCAGCTAGATTGCTGATACCTAGATTCTGGCTCTCCACGGAAGTTCCCCCAAAAGAAATGTGGAAACAGAAACTTGACCAAATATACCGTTTTGAGGAACTCTCCTCCTGGGAAAACCGCAACCATGCCAAATTCCTCAACTTGTGGCGTAATTGGGCGTCCTATAGATACCAAAATACAAATCTACACACCACATAGGTTGAGGACACTTGTGATATCTATATAGGTGCTCTCTGCACAGGGTCTTTATGGTAAAGATGGCTTTGTATCAGGATCAGATATATTTTTCATGCTTGGTGTATAATGTACTTCTTTTGCTATGTGTACCTTATTGTTGTACCAACTGAAAAATAGGGTAAGGAGTTACCGTGCCAAACTCAAAGGGCGTACTGATACTAAGCGACGGTTTATTAGAAATAAAATTCTACGTTTATTTGGGATACTTTAAAATCTAGGCTATGTCGCTAAATCTCTAAAAGATAAATGGATGTACAGTCTATACTGTCTCACAGATAGCTCAGTACCTAGAGAGACATAGAACTAACTCTCTCCATCCACCCGAACTATCCTATGTTACCACCCGCTGGTCCAAAGTATGTTGCTTATATTAGGTGTGGAAACACACTTGGACCTTGCAGCAGTGGAACTAGGATATTAGAAAGTGAACGATGTCACCCAATAGGGTAATGGCACTTATGGTGAAGTGCCCTGGCTATATGTGGTGGTAGTGATCCCACCTAAAGCACCCTCATAGCCCCTAGGGAGCACCGTAGATAATGCACTCATTTAGATCTCACATACCATCTGGGTGGGTTAGTTGGAAGTCACTGCCTCCCCTCCATCAAAGGCCCATACACATTTGGCCGTAGGAGAGGGACAGCACCTCCAAACCACTACCCTATGGATACGCTGAACTAGGTCCCTACTCGACGCGTTTCTATCGGCCTGTAACGGCCATGTCATCAGGAGTTCAGGACAATTATATTAAAAGATGAAATGCTTAGTTCAGGATATGATGCGGACGCTGCACATGTCTTTGTGCTTAGCGTGCCGGCTCTGGTGTAGCCGTGCGCGCCCGCCTACTCTCGTCTTATTTGTAGAGACCGAGCGAAGGTAAGAGGGAGGCGCTGGTGCTGACGGCCAATCGCATTCAAGGGGGCGTGGTTAATCATATGACGCGCTCTCCTAGGTCTCGGCCGTGCTAGGTATAATATGCTGCGCTTCCCTAGCTATATTTCTATAGAATTGGGGGACCATTAGGCGGATTATTCAAATTATCACGATGTCTATGGGGATTCCTCATCTGTAAATGATCGTGGAAAGGATATTAATCTATAAGTACACTTGTTAGAAATATGAATAGCAGGGGCTATTCATCATTTAGATAGTCAATAGAGGGCTTCTGCTATTACATAGTTGTTAGTAACTGTTTTGATTGTTAGTTCTCCTAAAAGACCAAATGTTGTCTTCTGGTAATATCATAATGATGCCTATTATAACCGAAGGAGTGGGTTGTTATGATGTCACTATATAAAACACGTATAGCTACTCTTATCATTTAGCCCCCTAGGTTTTTCCGTTTGGAGCCGAAAAATCCATTCCAGTTCTTTTTGCAGTAGCTTTTTGTCCCAGTCTCCTCCTCTTATAGGAGAACCCACATGTTCGATCCCCTGAAACACAAGGCATTTAGGATTGCCATTGTGCTCTGTCCACACATGTTTAGCTATGGGGGTGTCACGTTGATTCCTAATGTCCCCCAGATGTTCTCCTATTCTTTTTTTGAATTCCCTGATCGTTTTGCCTACATATTGGGATTCGCAAATACATGTAATGAGGTAAATGACCCCCATGGTTCTGCAGTTGATATATGATTTAATTGTAAAGGTACGTTTGGTACTGGTACTTCTAAACGTGTTACCTTTTTGCAGACAACCACATGTCACACAGCCCCTACAGCCAAAATTTCCTGTCACTTTCCTACTTAGCCAAGTTTCCTGACTTTGTGGAACAGTGAGGCTATGGACCAAACGGTCTCTAAGGTTACGTCCCCTTTTGTACGTAACCTGAGGTGCTTCACTGATTTGACTTCCTATGACGGGATCCGTCTTAAGGATCTTCCAATGACGTGCTAGAATATCCAGGACAAGCTTATGTGCTCCGTCATACATCCCGATAATTCTGACCTCCTCAGTCGTGTCGTTACGTCTCTTAGGAACTAAGAGGTCTTTCCGGTCCTTACATCTGGCCTGATGGTAAGCCTGCTTAAGGACCTCATCTGGATAGCCTCTATTGAGAAATTTATTTCTCAGATCATCTGCGGCTCGTTTAAAGTCTGTGATGTAGGTGCAGTTACGCCTCATTCTTAAATATTGTCCCTTGGGAATTCCCTTACATAGGGATCTGGGGTGACAACTCCCCCACTGCAACAAATTATTTGTCGCCGTAGGCTTTCGGTAGACATTTGAGGTCACTCTACCATTTGGTTCTTTTGAGATAGTCAAATCCAGGAAGGTAATTGACGTAGATTCTATACTGGAGGTGAAATAGAGGCCCAGATTGTTTTTGTTTAAATTCTCCACAAACGTTTTAAACATAGACGTGTCTCCCTGCCATAGTATGAACACGTCATCTATGTATCGCAGCCACAGCTGGATACATGACGTGAATTCCTCTAGGCCTTCCCCAAACACCACCTCTTTCTCCCACCAGCCCAGGTAGAGATTGGCAAAAGTGGGGGCACATGGGCTCCCCATTGCCACTCCCCTGAGCTGGCGGAAGATTTTGCCATTGAAGAGGAAGGTGTTATGGCTGAGGATAAAATCTAGGAGGGAGATGATAAAGCGATTGTGTTCGCCAAACTGGGTACCTCGTTCATTAAGGAAGAACTGAACAGCTTCCAAGCCTTTAGCGTGTGGGATGGAGCTGTACAGAGCCTCCACATCCAGACTAGCTAACATCACTCCCTCCTCACAGATGACATCTTGGATCCTGTTAAGGACGTCCATTGTGTCACGTATATATGATGGAAGAGCCATCACAAATGGGCGTAGGATCTTGTCTACATATATTCCTATATTTTGTGTGAGACTCCCAATCCCTGACACAATTGGACGTCCCTTGAGGGGTGACAACCCTTTATGGATTTTAGGCATGCTATAAAAGCATGCCATGACTGGATGTGGAGGCTCCAAGAACTCTGACTCCTTTTTGCTTATGAGTTGTTTCATAAGTGCCCCTTTCACAATCATTCCCAGCTCTTTTTGATATTGGAGCTGGGGATTATGTGGGAGTATCTCATAGCAAGTAATATCTTTCAAGATGTCTGCACACATCATAATGTATTGTGATCTATCCATTACCACCACATTATTACCCTTATCTGAGGGTTTGATACATATGTTGTCATCATTTTCTAATGATATCAGTCCCTCCAGTTCGTATTTTTCAATGTTCTGGTGTGTGATGGATATTTGTATATCACTTTCTAGTTGTCTGAGTTCTTCAGTTACTACTGTCAGAAAAGTGTCGAGAGGGGAGGCTTCATTGCTTGGGGCAAACAGAGTGGAGGGGCATCTGAGGTCAGTAAAGGGACCTGTACCCAGGTCTCTTTGTCCCTCCGTCCATAGATCTGCCAGGAGTCTAACATTTGGTAGATCCTCTGGGGAAATCCCCAGTTCCATACATTGACGTACATCGTGGCAGCTAAAGAACTTTTTCCATTTGAGCCGTCGAACAAACAGATTAATGTCTTTAACCCATTCAAAGGCTTTACATTTCTGGGTGGGGACAAATGAGAGCCCTCTTTGTAGGATTGCAGTCTCACCAGGTGTTAATTGTTTTTTGGAGAGATTGATGATTTGTAACTTATCTCTCGGGGCCCTTTCTGGACGGCACATTTTCACGACTGATTCGTTCTCCCTCGAAGGAGATAGTCTGATACCGGTGGTGTGCCCCCTAAAAAACCCCCTGATCTATTCTGTCCACGATAGCTGCCCCGTCCTCTAGGGTTTCTTCCCCTTCCTCTGTTTGTTTGATGAGTAGGTCTAGACCTGGCCTTATTGTAGTTAGTCTCACTTTCCCTCTCTGATGATGACGGTTCTGTCTCTGTGTCTATGGTCCTACTGAAATTTCCTCCAAACTCAAATATATTCCCTTCTTTGAAATCCTTACTATCTCGGATATATTGTGAATGTTTCTTGTCCTTAACAAATGCCGTAAATTTCTCCACTGCTAGTTGCAGCGCATTTTCTTTCCTGTTAAATTCCGAGTGGGTGCTAAACTTTTTTGTGTTCTCAATACTTTCTCTGAGTTCTCTATCTGTCTTAGCTAGAAGGGCTTATTGTTGTATTATTGTTTTACTTCAATAAAAACTAAAAATTAAAAAAAAAAAAAATATATATATATATATATATATATATATATATATATATATATATTTAAAAAAAAATAGTTTTTTTGTTGTTTTAGCTCAGTGATACAAATCCATTTCACACAGCAGTGTGGAACCATTCTGTGTGTCACAGTTCAGTACACTCACTACAATCCGTATTTTCTGTCCAGGTGACACTTTCTGTACGTCACTTAATCCAACCGGGTCTTTTGCTCTCACATATATAGCTTGATCACAAAAATCTCTGTGCGACATTTGTCTGGGTCGCAGTCAAAATAGCCACTGTCAGCAGGGTGTGAGTTAGCTCTACGATAGTTTCTGCATGTCACATTCCAAAAAAAACAAAAGTAAAAAAAAAATATATATAAAAAATATATATATATAGAAAAATTAGTTTTTTTGTTGTTTTAGCTCAGTGATACAAATCCATTTCACACAGCTGTGTGGAACCATTCTGTGTGTCACAGTTCAGTACACTCTCTACAATCCGTATTTTCTGTCCAGGTGACGCTTTCTGTACGTCACTTAATTAAACCAGACTGAACAAGTTTGTGGGTTTCAGTACAGCAGGCCCATTTATTTTTTATTTTTTATATAATATACTTATATACAAAAAATGTTGAACCCCAGGGCTAAGGGTCGAGGACGAGGGCGTGGGCGTGGTCATTCGATTACTGCAGGGGGCAGAGGTCGTGGTCCTGGGCACGGTGAGACAGCACCTGCTGATGAGGGAGCAGGGGAACGCCGCAGAGCTACACTCCCTAGCTTCATGTCTGAACTTACAGGTTGAGACAGGTCATGTCTCAACTGACACGTGGTAGAGGACTGTTGAAACCACAACAGTGCGAACAGCTGATGTCGTGGATTGCGGACAATGCTTCAAGAAATTTGTCCACCAGTCAGTCTTCCACGCAGTCCACCCACGTTACCCACTCCTCTGGCTCCTCCACCTCAACCTCCTTCCCCCCAGTCTGCCCCCTCCCAGGAAAATTTGGAATGCGATCCGGCATACTCTGAGGAACTGTTTTCTGGACCCTTCCCGGAGTCACAAACCACTTCTCAGGTTGCTGCTGACCTCGTTCCCGATGCCCAAGTTTTCCAACTGTCGCAGTCTGTGGATGATGATGATGATGACAATCTTGAGTTAGTGGAAGAAGTTTGTAAAGAGATGTCGGACGATGAGGAGACACGGTTGTCAGACAGTGGTGAAGTTGTTGTCAGGGCAGGAAGTCAGAGGGGGGAGCAGACTGAGGAATCGGAGGATGACGAGGTGACTGACCCAAGCTGGGTTGATAAGCCGAGTGAAGACAGTGCTTCTGAGTTGGAGGAGAGTGCTGCACCAGAACAGGTTGGAAGAGGCAGTGGTGCGGCCAGAGGGAGAAGCAGGGCCAGAGCTGGTGCATCAGCAGCAACTGTTTCACGTAGTGAAGTTCCCGTGGCAAGGCCTAGATGTTCGCAAGTCTGGAGGTTCTTTAAAGAAAATGAGGATGACCGACGGAATGTGGTGTGCAACCTGTGCCACACCAGGATCAGCAGGGGTGCCACTACTACTAGCCTAACTACCACCAGCATGCGCAGGCATATGAATGCTAAACACCCCACTCAATGGAACCAAGGCCGTTCACCACCTCCTGCTGGTCACACCACTGCTCCTTCCCCTGTGTCACTCGCTGCCTCTGCTAGTAAACCCCCTGCCCAGGACCCTGGCACGAGCGCCTCCCGCCGGAAAACCACACCTTTACCTCCACGATCCTCCACAGTGTCCACCAATGTGTCCCAGCGCAGTGTTCAGCTGTCTTTACAGCAGACGCTGAAGCGCAAGAGGAAATACAGTTCCACCCACCCACATGCCCAAGCCCTTAACGTCCACATCTCCAAATTGCTGAGCCTGGAGATGCTGCCCTATAGGCTGGTAGAGACCGAGGCCTTTCACAATCTCATGGCGGTGGCTGCCCCTCGGTATTCGGTCCCCAGCCGCCACTATTTTTCCCGATGTGCCGTCCCAGCCCTACACCAGCACGTGTCAGAGAACATCATCCGTGCCCTGACCAATGCTGTTTCTGAAAAGGTCCACCTAACCACGGACACGTGGACAAGTGCTGCCAGGCAGGGACACTATATCTCACTGACCGCACATTGGGTTTACTTGGTGGAGGCTGGGACCGAGACTGACCCTGGGGCCGCTCATGTACTGCCCACACCGAGGATTGCTGGGCCTACCTCGGTCACGGTCTCTCAGACGTACTATGCCTCCTCCTCCGACCCCTCCTCCTCCTCCACCTCCTCCTCCGAATTACCATCCGTGGGCACGGCACCTTCAGTCGGTAGCTCTAGGCGCAGCAGCAGTGCCGTGGGTAAGCGCCAGCAGGCGGTGCTCAAACTGTTGAGCTTAGGCGACAAAAGGCACACCGCCCAAGAGCTGTTACAGGGCATCACGGCGCAGACTGATGTGTGGCTGGCACCGCTGAACCTCAAGCCAGGCATGGTTGTGTGTGACAACGGGCGTAACCTGGTGGCGGCTCTGCAACTCGGCAGACTGACACATGTGCCATGCCTGGCCCACGTGTTCAATCTAATAGTTCAGCGGTTCCTCAAGACATACCCCAATCTGTCTGATTTGCTCACCAAGGTGCGCCACATCTGTGCACATTTCCGCAAGTCGATCACAGATGCTGCCACTCTCAGGGCAGCGCAGCGCTGCCTACAACTGTCCACTCACCGACTGTTGTGCGACGTGCCCACGAGATGGAATTCCACATTAAACATGTTATCCAGAGTTTACCAGCAGCGCAGAGCGATTGTAGACTGCCAGATGTCAACTTCCACCAGAACTGGTAGTCAGGTCACTCAGATTCCTCAAGTCTACAATGAGGAGTGGACGTGGATGTCTGATATCTGCCAGGTGTTGAGCAACTTTGAGGAGTCAACACAGATGGTCAGCGGTGATGCCGCCATTATCAGCCTCACCATCCCGCTGCTTTGCCTGTTGAAAAACTCACTGCTCAGCATGAAGTCGGATGCTTTGCGCTTGTCACAAGAGACGGTGGAGGAAGATACGTCGCTCGATAGCCAGAGCACCCTCCGGTCTGTTTCTCAGCTCGTATTGGAGGATGGGGATGAGGATGAGGAAGAAGAGGAGGAGAATGTCGGCGAGACAGAAGAGGGTACCAGTGCTCAGTCCTTAACTCTTGAGCGTGTATGGGCTGAAGAGGAGGACTTGGAGGAGGAGGAGGAGGAGGAAATGGAGAGTCAGGCCAGTGAGGAGAGGGAATTCTTACGTGTTGGGACTCTGGCGCACATGGCAGACTTCATGTTAGGCTGCCTATCCCGTGACCCTCGTGTTAGAAGCATTTTTTCAAACACCGATTACTGGGTGTTCACTCTCCTGGACCCACGGTACAAGCAGAACCTTTCCACTCTCATCCCTGCAGAGGAAAGGAGTATGAGAGTGAATAGATATCAACAGGCCCTGGTGCACAAGCTGAAACAATCCTTCCCATCTGACGCCGCTAGCAGCAGAGGGCATGGTTCTGTGGGCCAAGTAGCGGGGGAGAGTAGGCGAGCAGGCAGTTTGTCCAGCACTGGCAGGGGAACGCTCTCCAAGGCCTTTGCCAGTTTTATGTCACCCCAGCAAGACACTGTCACCTGTCCCCAGTCTATGCAGAGTAGGGGGGAGCTGTACAGAAAGATGGTGAGGGAGTACCTAGCTGACCATACCAACGTCTGTAACGATCACTCTGCTCCATACAACTACTGGGTTTCAAAGCTGGACACGTGGCCTGAACTGGCGCTGTACGCCTTGGAGGTGCTGGCCTGCCCTGCCGCTAGCGTGCTGTCAGAGCGGGTCTTCAGTGCAGCTGGTGGCGTCATCACCGATAAGCGTACACGCCTATCAACTGACAGCGCTGACAGGCTGATGCTTATTAAAATGAACAAAGCCTGGATTTCACCGGAATTCAAATCTCCTCCGGGGGAAAGCAGCTAAAGATTTAAATAACGTATGTATCCGATTCCTCTTCTCTACTCCTCCTACTCCTCCTCATTGTCGTCTTTGCCTAACGCTGACAAAAAAAACGCCATTTTTTAGAGGTCCAACTGGCACTCTTTTACCACAATTTTTCAGGAGGGCCCCCTACAGGCCCTCTCTTCAAACAATTTTTACAGAGGTCCACCTACAGGCTTTCTCTCCAAACAATTTTTCCGGAGGTCCACCTACAGGCCCTCTCTCCAAACACTTTTTCCGGAGGTCCACATACAGGCCCTCTCTCCAAACAATTTTTCCGGAGGTCCACCTACAGGCCCTCTCTCCAAACAATTTACGTCTTTTTCCTATCTTTCTCTCTCTCCAAACTATTTTTCCGGATAGCTGCCATATACGGTATTAAACACCTGTGTCTCGCCATTGTCCACCACCTCCTCAGACAACACTGGTAAATCCCCACTGTCAGCACACGGAGACTGCAAAAGGTCTTGCGAATTGGGGCAGAGAATGTTCTGGGGTAGCACTTCAGAGAAGGGGTGACTATGGGGTTCCAGGGAGTACGTGACCACATGCAATCTCCATCTAAAAAGTCATACTGAGGCTCACCACCATGCTTTACACTGCAATCTTATTACTGAGGCTCACCACCATGCTTTACACTGCAATCTTATTGAAAGACAGACAATCAGGGGTTCACCGCCAGGTTGTCAGGCAGCATTTTTAAGTGGGTCACCATTACTGTGTCCCTGAAAATTGGCGGTGATGGACCTTCGTTGCACCTAGTTGGGTGCTTCCCTAACATGTGATGGGCATGTGCCTCGCCTTTCTTTATCTGGGTGAGCACAATTGCCATGAGGGTAACCACCAGGCTGTTGCCTGAGAATTTGGGGTAATGGTGGGATTAGGCAGCCTCAGAGGCATCCATGCATGCTGCCCCTGCTGTTTCCTGTCCATTTCCGTGGTGTTTCCATCATTTTCTGATGTTTCCAGGTTTTCACCCAGCCTTCCCTAGGCAGAGCCTTGGTCCCCTGCAAAAAATGCTTGAGTCTCCCATTGACTTCAATGGGGTTCGTTATTCGAAACGAGCACCCGAGCATCGGGAAAAGTTTGACTCGAATAACAAGCACCCGAGCATTTTAGTGCTCGCTCATCTCTAGTTTTAATACATTTGTGCATAATTGTGTAGACATGCTTTATTTCAATGTATGAGTTGAATTAGTGGTATAGCCTCAGTCCTAAAGATCGAGTTATTTTTTTGTAATTTACCTTTCCCCAGAAAGGGAGTGGGGTGTGCCTAATTTGTTGAACCTACATGTCTATACAAATTGTCTGGTTGTGTTCACACTTGTAACTATCATTAAGGGCTGACAACCAAAAACGCATCAGTTGTGTGTCTATGTTCTTATATTGGATCTATCGGGAAGGAAAAAGTTGCTACTTTTTTAATGGAAGCTGGAATTTTCTTCACTTTATCACTGCAACAAGCACAGTCTGCCTCCTCTCCTGTGCTTTTTCTGTGATTTAGACCTGTATGCTTGGGTTTGGCTCTCAAGCATTATAACTATAGTTTCTGATGTTTTCTGCCCGCATCTTCCTAAGCAAGACATTATGGGACATGTAGTAATCTGAGCTACCACCTTTAGTTATTTCTACAAGCATCATAGTTAAACAGAAGGTTTACATTATATATATATATATATATATATATATATATATATATATATTATATTTATAGTAATTATGTGCTTGTTTATATAAAGAAGCATAGATTTCAATGCATGTTATTTTATTGTGCGTTGTTCCTTTAAATCACTTTTACTGACTGTAGACTATTAAAAAAATTCTGCTGATGGGCAAATTAAGTTGGCCGGATACATCATTAAATAAAAGTAAATAGAATCTCATATTGTAATAGCTTTTAATAGTATAGATTGAAATTATGAAATGTATTCTAATGAACATTGCAGTCGCTGTCCAACTGCTGAATTTTTTTGGCACGTTGATTGTTATACTAATTTTAGATTTCTTGAGAGAATGCACTGTAAAATTCAGCAATTTTATAAACTTAGACATGCAGGAGCAACATCCCCATTGCCAGACATTAAACTTCAAAAGCATTAAACTATATTGAAGGAGCAGAATGTTTCCTGTTCTGTAAAGCAAATTTCATATATTGACTTGTTAATGCCGTAACATAGTTTATAAGGCCGAAAAAAAGACATCTGTCCATCCAGTTCGGCCTGTTATCCTACAAGTTGATCCAGAGGAAGGCAAAAAAAACCCTGTGAGGTAGAAGCCAAAATTCCTTCCCGACTCCAATCAGGCAATAAGAATAACTCCCTAGATCAAAAACCCATCTCTAGTAGCTATAACCTGTAATATTGTTACCCTCCAGAAATACATCCAGGCCCCTCTTGAACTCTTTTAGTGAACTTACCATCACCACCTCCTCAGGTAGAAACATAGAAGATTGACGGCAGAAAAAGACCACCTGGTCCATCTAGTCTGCCCTTTTATTATTCCTTTATTGTTATCTTAGGATAGATACATGTTTATCCCAGGCATGTTTAAATTCAGTTACTGTGGATTTATCAACCACCTCTGCTGGAAGTTTGTTCCAAGCTTCTACTACTCTTTCAGTGAAATAATATTTTCTAATGTTGTTCTTGATTTTTCCCCCAACTAACCTCAGATTGTGCCCCTTTGTTCTTGTGTTCAGTTTCTTATTAATAACCCTTCCCTTCTGAACTTTATTCAGTCCTTTAACATATTTAAAGGTTTCAATCATGTCCCCCCTTTCTCTTCTTTCCTCCAGACTGTACATATTAAGAACTCGGAGTCTTTCTTGATAAGTTCTATGCTTTAGACCTTTCACCATTTTTGTAGCTCTTCTTTGGACCCGTTCTATTTTAGCAATATCCTTTTGCAGGTGAGGTCTCCAGAATTGAACACAGTATTCCAGATCTGGTCTCACTAGAGCTCTATACAGAGGGATCACAATCTCCCTCTTTCTGCTTGTTATACCTCTAGCTATGCAGCCAAGCATACGATTTGCTTTCCCTACCGCCTGTTTGCATTGGTTATTAATTTTGAGGCTGTCAGAGATGACTACCCCCAAATCCTTCTCTTCTGAAGTCTTTGTTAACACAGAACTGCCAATACGATACTCAGAGGATTTCTTCTCCCCAAGTGTATTATTTTACATTTGAAAACATTGAACTGCAGTTTCCATTGTTTTGATCACTTATCTAATAAAGATAAATCATTCTCCATATTACACACACCTCCTGGAACATCAATCCTATTACACACTTTTGTGTCATCAGCAAACAAGCAAACCTTCCCTACCAAGCCGTCCCTTATGTCACTTACAAACATGTTAAACAGAACAGGACCCAGAACAGATCCTTGTGGCACCCCACTTGTAACCAACCTCTGCTCAGAATACTCTCCATTAACAACAACCATCCGGTATCTGTCCTTCAGCCAACGGCATATCCACTGAACTATCCAGGGGTTAAGTCCAATTCTTGATAATTCAGCTCTTTATGGGGAACCGTATCCAAAACTTTACTGAAATCCAGGTAGGCGATATCCACAGCACCACCTTCATCCAGCACTTTAGTTACATAGTCAAAGAAATCAATGAGATTAGTCTGACATGATCGGCCCTCAGTAAAGCCATGCTGGTTTGGGTCCATCAAGTTGTTTGCTGTTACATGGTCAATTATCTTCTTTTTTTAGTAGAGTCTCCATCATTTTTACCACTACAGATGTCAAGCTGACTGGCCTATAGTTACTAGCTTCTTCTCTACTACCCTTCTTGTGCATGGGTACAACATTGGCCATTCTCCAATCCTCAGTAACATCTCCTGTAAGAAGGGACTGATTATATAGATCAGTCCGGGGGCCAACAATCACAGATCGGAGTTCTTTAAGAACTCTGGGGTGGATGCCATCCGGACCCATTGCCTTATTTAACTTTAGCTGGACAAGTTCCTCTAGAACATCGGCCTCTGAAAACACTGGGGCTGAACCCTTACAACTAGAGGCAATGCTATGTCCAGCCATGTTCTGATTATGGAAGTGGCCATCTGAAAAACCTGAGCAGAAGTAGTTATTCAGATGGTCAGGACTGCCTTATCCCCATCTATATACAGATTTTTTTCCATTTCTAAGTTTTGTAATTCTGCAGTTTTTCTTCTTCCTGTCACTAATATATCTGAAGAAGGTTTTATTACCCTCCTTAACAGATTTGGCCATTTTTTCCTCCTTTGAAGCTTTAGCAGTATTAATAATCTGTTTTGTCTTCTGCTGTATAATTTTATACACTTCTCTGTCTGCTACACTTCCAGACTCTTTATACCTCTTATAGGCAGACTTTTTATCATTCACTATAGCTCTTACCTCTCTAGTAAACCATAGTGGATTTCTCTTTCTTTTCCTTTTGCTAATTTGTCTAACATATAGTCTAGTTGCCTTTAAGAGGACTTCTTTAAATGCCTTCCACTGAGCACTCACTCTTGCTGTTTTATCCCACCTTTTTAATTCTCTCTTTACATATTCCCCCATAACCTCAAACTTGGTCTTCCTAAAATCCAATACTTTGGTTGCAGAATGGGATTTCTCATAGTCGGTTTGGATTTCTAACCACAAACAATGGTGGTCACTGGAACCCAGATTTTCTCCCACCTTCACCTCAGATACCAGATCCCCATTTGTAAATACTAGATCTAGGATATTTTCCTTTAGTTGTCCTCCTCTGAATCCTCTCCAGCTCTGCTATGTCTGCCTTGTTCACAGGAGCCCAGAACTGTACACAGTACTCCATGTGTGGTCTGACTAGTGATTTATAAAGTGGCAGGACTATGTTCTCATTATGGGCATCTATACCTCTTTTGATGCAACCCATTATCTTATTGGCCTTGGCAGCAGCTGTCTGACACTGGTTTCTGCAGCTTAGTTTTCTGTTTAGTAATACATTTAAATGACTAATAAACTTAAAAGATGAACTGCCTTCTACAATTCACCAACAGATAACGTTTAGAAAGAGGGACCTATGGCCATTTCAGTTTAAATGAAGTATCACCCAGGATAGATAGATATCTGTTTATAAAGAGTTAAAGGGAGCCTGTCAAATTGAACACAGTGTCTAAGCTGAAGGCAGCATGTTATAGAAAAGGAGGAGCTGAGCAGATCAATATATAGTTTTATGGGAAAAGATTCAGTATAACTTGTGTTTCATTCATTTAAATTCTTGCTCATTTGGGGCCTTGAAGTCAAGGAGTTGGTCCTATCAATGATTGACAGCCGTCCCTCTATGACTGTGTATACATAGCTGTCAGTCACTGGTAGGACCTCTTCCTTGGCTTCAAGGCTCAGAATAAGCAGGTCATTAAATTAATGAAATTCAGATTATACTGAATCTACAGTATACCATCAAAACTATACATCAGGCTGCTCAGCTCCTCCTGCTCTATAAAATGCTGCCTGCAGATTATACTGCATAAACCAGTGTGTGCTATTTCTGTGCCCAGTTGAGACGGGTTACTGTACCAAGAAGCAGAGACCAGTGGGGACCTGAGGTACTTTTTTGTTTTTTTAATGTACACCTTTTTGAGACATTTGAGAAAAAATATTCAGACACAGGGTTGATAGGACTAAGTTCCGACCATAGGTTGCTGGGCTTATGGAAACTGCCAAGCGGGTTAGCAAATCCACTGTTTCCGTAGTTCCCATTGCAGTGAATAGGAGCTATGCAAATAGGGTGGAACAGCAAGCTATACTGCTTCTGAAACTCCGGGAGTAACTGTAGCAGCAAAGCTTATTCTGCTGTGCTCTTTGCGTAGCTTGAATTCCCTGTAATGGAAGCTACTGAAACAGCAGAGTACTTAGCTGTTTCCGGATGTCTGACAACCTAAAGCTGGCGTTTAATCCTATCTTGACCTGGGACAATCCCTTCAACCCATTAAAGAAAAGCTACAAGTTAAACTTACAAGAGGTAAAGGTGTATGATATACAAGGATAAGAGGGCATTTGCCCAATGGAGAAGAGGATATAACACATTTATAGTTCATTAGTTAATTCTGTTGATGATGACCCTTACACTTTACTGCTCTCTAATATCAGGCGCTATTCATGTAATAATTTCATATGACAATAAATCGTAATTACAAAATAATCAGTTCAGGAGTTTGTGTGATTAAAGGGGTTGTCCAGCCTTTGGGACTCTTTTACCTGTCCCTAGCAGAGTGTTGTAACAATTGAAAAAATCTAATTCATCTGCTCCCCACCACTCTGTTCTGACTTCCTGGCTCCATTCAGCAATCTTTTGTCCTCTTCCTTTAAGCTTCCGGAAAGCAGCAGTGGTGAACTGTCCCCACTGCTGGGTCACTTCACCGCTGAGGGAAATTATTGAAAGCAGTGGCACATGTGACCCCCAACAATCCAGAAGTTTACAGGCTGGGGTTTAAAATGGAGCCAGGGAGCTGTAACAGAGCAGGGGAGAGTAGGTGAGTATGATTTTTATTATTTTTTTTTTAATTAAAAGCAACAGTTAAAAAAGTCCCAAAGGCTGGACAGCCCCTTTTAATGGATGTATCCAAATTTTCAGCCAAAATAAAACATGAATTATGCATGTACATTTCAGCTGGCATTTAATGTTAAAGGGTTTGTTTCATAAAAACAACCCCTATCCAAAAGTTCATATGCTCTATGCTTCTATATAAGCATAAAAATGGGGTCCCTCCCAGAGGAGAACCGTTTAAATAAACCCCTACCTGGCCATCCCCTCATGGGAATAGTTGAAATGTAATCCTATATATTGAATGGCCAGCCACAGCTTCCTCTGGTGATTAAAACTGGACCAGGACCCGAAGCACTGTTCACAGACAGGATTGTTTCCATGACACAACCCCCTAAACCTCATAGGTTAATGGTAACTTTCCTTAGCTTGATTAAATTGTGATTATTTGGGATATTACATAATCTTTAAATTCCTAGTAGAAGCTCTGATCGTAATATCCACCCGCAGCCAGGATTTCTTTGAACAGAATTACAGACGTGAGCCGTTGAATATGTTTTATGTTTAAAGGTTTGTCTGGTCAGTAAAGGATATTCTTCAAGCCTATAAAAATTTCTTCTTTATTATCATAATTCCTATCCTGCAATGCAGTGCGTTTGTTTCATAATATTATGTTGGTGATAAATGTCCTATGTGATTTAAATACAGTTTTAAAACGCCATATAACAATTTTATTCTCCTAAGAAACCCAGATAGGTTCTTTACCCGCCAAGTAGTAATGCTTATCTTAAAGAGCATGAGATATCTTAATTTTAATGTATTATTTTTGATATTACTTCAACTTTAATTATCATTAGGCGTATTGGGCACATCTCTTTTCAAGGTGTTGGCAAGCTAGCTATAAAATGGACATATGAGTTATCCCATTAACCTATACTTAAAATTGAAATAAGAAGTTTAAGTAAGGTGAATTTAGCAATTTTTTTTTCCTACAGTCGGATTGCTCTTACAATAATAGATAGCTATTTTAAACATTTTGTCTATTATCTTATATTTTTAATATATTTCAAAATGTTAATGATGATTTACATATTCATATATTCATCAGCATGTACATTATTCTGCCATAGCCTCAAGCCTCCAAAACAGTTCTGACTCATCAAGGCAGAGAATCCACAAGGCTTCTAGAGGTGGTAGCTAATACCAATATGTTAGCAACAGATCCTTTAAAGGGTTTATCCAATCGGTGCAATTACCCCCAGAATGCCCAGACCCTTCCTCTAGAGCATACTTACCTGCTCCCCAGCACCCGCGTCCCTCTGGATCCCTGCACGGCTGCCGCTGCATCTCCCCGTTGCGTGGATTAAAAGATCCGCCATGGAGGGGAGGGGAGCGATAGGTTCAGCAAATAGCAGGCCACGATGGTGACCAGACTCTCTAGCAGCTATTGGCTGCACTACCCCATTGCTGGATCTTTTGATCCGATGCAACGGCAACCGTGTAGGGATATGCCTTAGAGGAGGAGCCCAGGCATTTTGGGGGTCATTTTAGACATTGGATAGCCATTTTAAGTTATGTAAGTTGTGAGGTGGGTTTCAAAAGGTCAGACTAATTTATGAGGCAAATGTCACAGATGCTTGATCTAACTGAGATTTGGGGAACTTGGAGGACCTTGTGGTCAGGTTTTCATGGCAATGGGCCAGGTTTGTGACAGGGATCAGTAAACTCTGTATTCTGGTATTAGCTTTTTGTAGCTATTTGTGCTACAGTACCTCTTCTGTGGAATTAGAAGGATTAGCTTTTGCTTCCTTTGCTCACCTATAGCTTTGGGCACCCATGATCCTGTTGCAGGAAACCATTGCATACTGGGAACACACCACCTGAGAACACAGGACACGCCATTTTGGAGATAACCTGAGCCAGTGTTATTCACCTTTCCTCACATCTGTGCTGGGTGTCTCCTGTTGATTATAGCACCAGCAGTCATTACTTCAGGGTTACTAGGCAACTAGAGACTTTTCGAAATGCCATAGTCTCGGTGTGCTCCGGCAAGCCACATCTCAGCTGAACTGGCTTTGGCTCTCCTGGTCCGCATTGCAGCAACTGCCATAACAACCATCCTTGGGATGTCACGGAGGTGGTCTTTTTAAAATAATCTTGTAATAGTTCTTTGATTAAGGTATATCATGTGCTCAGATTTTGTTTGCGTGTGTCAACCCTCTTCTTTACTGCTGATTCTGACCCTAACCATGACTACAGTCATGGCCAAAAGTTTTGAGAATTACACAAATATTATATTTTCACATGATCTGCTGCCCTCTGGTTTTTATGTGTGTTTGTCAGATGTTTTTATCACACACAGAAATATAATTGCAATCATATTATGAGTAACAAAAGCTTATATTGACAGTTAGAATGAGTTAATGCAGCAAGTCAATATTTGCAGTGTTGACTAGAGATGAGCGAGCACTAAAATGCTCGGGTGCTCGTTATTCGAGTCGAACTTTTCCCGATGCTCGGGTGCTCGTTTCGAATAACGAACCCCATTGAAGTCAATGGGAGACTCGAGCATTTTTGCAGGGGACCAAGGCTCTGCCTAGGGAAGGCTGGGTGAAAACCTGGAAACCTCAGAAAATAATGGAAACACCACGGAAATGGACAGGAAACAGCAGGGGCAGCATGTATGGATGCCTCTTAGGCTGCCTAATCCCACCATTAACCCAAATTCTCAGGCAACAGCCTGGTGGTTACCCTCATGGCAATTGTGCTCACCCAGACCAAGAAAGGCTAGGCAAATACCCATCACATGTTAGGGAAGCACCCAACTAGGTGCAACAAAGGTCCATCACCGCCTGCAGGTGACACCACCGCTCATGCTGGCACTGCAGCTGACATCAAGTTTAGTATCTGTTCTTATCAGTTGCTGTGGCTGTTGGTGGTAAAGTGGTGAGCATAGCTGCTTCCCAAGCAGTTGACCCAGGTTCGATTCCCATCTATCGCACTATCGCAGGAGGCAATTAAAAGAAGAACCAAAAAAAAATCAGTACAATATCTAATACGTCCCCTACCCGGGTAAATTGTTTGGAGAGAGGGCCTGTAGGTGGGGGGCAGGCTGGGAGGAAGGAGGTTGAGCTGGAAGAGCCAGAGGAGTGCCCCCTGGGCTAGCTTGTGTAGTGGTGACAACAGCCGGATGGATTTGGAAAAACTCTAGCATCAACCGGTATGGTATCGATTCTTCTCAGTTTAATACCGTATACGTCCCCTATCTTGGGACCCTATATTTCATGGATTTTTCAACCACGGAAAACGGAAAAAGAGCTTGCTCTGGCCAGGGGAGTGTCTTTCCAACTGCAGCTAAGGGGACGTGTCCATGCTCTGCCTATCACAGGTCAGGAGGCAATTAAAAGAAGAAACAAAAAAAACATCAGTACAATATCTGATACGTCCCCTATCCGGGTAAATTGTTTGGAGAGAGGGCCTGTAGGTGGGGGGCAGGCTGGGGGGAAGGAGGTTTCGCTGGAAGAGCCAGAGGAGTGCCCCCTGGGCTAGCGTGTGTGGTGGTGACAACAGCCGAAATGGATTTGGAAAAACTGTAGCATCAACCGGTACGGTATCGATTCTTCTCAGTTTAATACCGTATACGTCCCCTATCTTGGGACCCTATATTTCATGGATTTTTCGACCACGGAAAACGGAAAACGAGCTTGCTTTGGCCAGGGGAGTGTCTTTCCAACTGAAGCTAAGGGGACGTGTCCATGCTCTGCCTATCACAGGTCAGGAGGCAATTAAAAGAAGAACAAAAAAAATCAGTACAATATCTGATACGTCCCCTATCCGGGTAAATTGTTTGGAGAGAGGGCCTGTAGGTGGGGGGAAGGCTGGGGGGAAGGAGGATTCGCTGGAAGAGCCAGAGGAGTGCCCCCTGGGTTAGCGTGTGTGGTGGTGACAACAGCCGGATGGATTTGGAAAAACTCTAGCATCAACCGGTATGGTATTGATTCTTCTCAGTTTAATACCGTATATGTCCCCTATCTTGGGACCCTATATTTCATGGGTTTTTCGACCACGGAAAACGGAAAAAGAGCTTGCTCTGGCCAGGGGAGTGTCTTTCCAACTGCAGCTAAGGGGACGTGTCCATGCTCTGCCTATCACAGGTCAGGAGGCAATTAGAAGAAGAACCAAAAAAAAATCTGTACAATATCTAATACGTCCCCTATCCGGGTAAATTGTTTGGAGAGAGGGCCTGTAGGTGGGGGCAGGCTGGGGGGAAGGAGGTTTCGCTGGAAGAGCCAGAGGAGTGCCCCCTGGGCTAGCGTTTGTGGTGGTGATAACAGCCGGATGTAGTTAGAATGACGACGAAGGACCCCAACTTAAAAATTTAGCATCAACCGGTACAGTCGTAAATTATGAGATTGATCAAGTGTGGTATGTCTTCTATGTATACTACTCAGTTTAATACCGTATATAGCACCTATCCGGAAAAATTGTTTGGAGAGAGAGAAAGATAGGACAAAGACGTAAATTGTTTGGAGAGAGGGCCTGTAGGTGGGGGGCAGGCAGGGGGGAAGGAGGTTGAGCTGGAAGAGCCAGAGGAGTGCCCCCTGGGCTAGCATGTGTGGTGGTGACAACAGCCGGATGGAGTTAGAATGACGACGCAGGACCCCAACTTAAAAATTTAGCATCAACCGGTACAATTGTCAATTATGAGCTCGATCAAGTGTGGCATGACTTTTTAGATGGAGATTGCATGTGGTCACGTACTCCCTAGAACCCCATAGTCACCCCTGATGTGCTAGCCCAGAACATTCTCTGCCCCAATTCGCAAGACCTTTTGCAGTCTCCGTGTGCTGACAGTGGGGATTTACCAGTGTTGTCTGAGGAGGTGGTGGACAATGGCGAGACACAGGTGTCGGGGGGTGAGGTAGTTGTATGGGAAGCAAGTTACAGTGGGGACTCCTTGTGGGGAGTTTCTCATGATGGGACAGATTCAACTTGGGTGGATCAGGTACAGGAACAGATCAATTTTTTTTGTGTTTATTTAACTTTTATTTAGCTCAAATAACCACAGAGATATTTATTCGTTATCTTCGCTGCGCAGTCTGGCGTTGGGGTTCGTCACTTTGATGGCGAGCTGTGCCGCTCTCTCTCTACAATGGTCTTAGTTTCTTAGATGGAGACGTTGTGGGCGATTTCAGCACAGAAGGACTTGTTGCTCATCAACAGAACCTCGAGCTCCTTGACATTGTGGACCAGGAATTTGCGGAACCCTGTGGGCAGCATGTGTTTGGTCTTCTAGTTGCTACCAAATCCAATGTTGGGCAATATAGATACGCAGGTAATATTATTTTTCACACTTATCCCAAAAATAAAATTTACGCAGTTTGCGCAAATAAAACTGGAAAATGGAACTGGAGAGAGGGCCTGTAGGTGGACCTGCGAAAAAATTGTTTGGAGAGAGGGCCTGTAGGTAGACCTGTGGAAAAATTGTTTGGAGAGAGGGCCTGTAGGTGGACCTCCGGAAAAAATGTTTGGAAAGAGGGCCTGTAGGTGGACCTTTGGAAAAATTGTTTGAAGAGAGGGCCTGTAGGTGGACCTCCGGAAAAATTGTTTGGAGAGAGGGCCTGTAGGTGGACCTGCGGAAAAATTGTTTGGAGAGAGGGCCTGTAGGTGGACCTCCGGAAAAATTGTTTGGAGAGAGGGCCTGTAGGTGGACCTCCGGAAAAATTGTTTAGAAAGAGGGCCTGTAGGTGGACCTCCGGAAAAATTGTTTGGAGAGAGGGCCTGTAGGTGGACCTCCGGAAAAATTGTTTGGAGAGAGGGCATGTAGGTGGACCTCCGGAAAAATTGTTTGGAGAGAGGGCCTGTAGGTGGACCTCCGGAAAAATTGTTTGGAGAGAGGGCCTGTAGGTGGACCTCCGGAAAAATTGTTTGGAGAGAGGGCCTGTAGGTGGACCTCTGGAAACATTGTTTGAAGAGAGGGCCTGTAGGGGGCCCTCCTGAAAAATTGTCGTAAAAGAGTGCCAGTTGGACCTCTGAAAAATGGTGGTTTTTTGGTCAGCGTTAGGCAAAGACGATATGGAGGAGGAGGAGGAGTAGAGAAGAGGAATCGGATACATAAGTAATGTTAATCTTTAGCTGCTTTCCCCTGGAGCAGATTTGAATTCCGGTGAAAACCAGGCTTTGTTCATTTTAAAAAGCGTCAGCCTGTCAGCGCTGTCAGTTGACAGGCGTGTACGCTTATCGGTGATGACGCCACCAGCTGCACTGAATACCCGCTCTTACAGCACGCTAGCGGCAGGGCAGGCCAGCACCTCCAAGGAGTACAGCGCCAGTTCAGGTCACGTGTCCAGCTTTGAAACTCAGTAGTTGTATGGAGCAGAGTGATCGCTACGGACGTTGGTATGGTCAGCTAGGTACTCCCTCAGCATCTTTCTGTACAGCTCCCCCTACTCTGCCTAGACTGGGGACATGTGACAGTGTCTTGCTGGGGTGACATAAAACTGGCAAAGGCCTTGGAGAGCGTTCCCCTGCCAGTGCTGGACAAGCTACCTGCTCGCCTCCTCTCCCCCGCTACTTGGCCCACAGAACCATGTCCTCTGCCTCTAGCAGCGTCAGATGGGAAGAATTGTTTCAGCTTGTGCACCAGGGCCTGTTGATATCTATTCACTCTCATACTCCTTTTCTCTGCAGGGATGAGAGTGGAAAGGTTCTGCTTGTACCGTGGGTCCAGGAGAGTGAACACCCAGTAATCGGTGTTGGAAAAAATTCTTCTAACGCGAGGGTCACGGGATAGGCAACCTAACATGAAGTCTGCCATGTGCGCCAGAGTCCCAACACGCAAGAATTCCCTCTCCTCACTAGCCTGACTCTCCATTTCCTCCTCCTCCTTCTCCTCCTCCAAGTCCTCCTCTTCAGCCCATACACGCTCAAGAGTTTAGGACTGAGCACTGGTACCCTCTACTGTCTCGCCGACATTCTCCTCCTCTTCCTCCTCATCCTCATCCCCCTCCTCCGATACGCGCTGAGAAACAGACCGGAGGGTGCTCTGGCTATCAAGCGACGTATCTTCCTCCACCGTCTCTTGTGACAAGCGCAAAGCATTCCGACTTGATGCTGAGAAGTGAGTTTTTCAACAGGCAAAGCAGCGGGATGGTGAGGCTGATAATGGCGGCATCGCCGATGATCATCCGTGTTGTCTCCTCAAAGTTGCTCAACACCTGGCAGATATCAGACATCCACATCCACTCCTCATTGTAGACTTGAGGAATCTGACTGACCTGACTACCAGTTCTGGTGGAAGTTGACTTCTGGCAGTCTACAATCGCTCTGCGCTGCTGGTAAACTCTGGATAACATGTTTAGTGTGGAATTCCATCTCGTGGGCACGTCGCACAACAGTCGGTGAGCGGGCAGTTGTAGGCGGCACTGCGCTGCCCTGAGAGTGGCAGCATCTGTCGTCGACTTGTGGAAATGCGCACAGATGCGGCGCACCTTGGTGAGCAAATCAGACAGATTGGGGTATGTCTTGAGGAACCGCTGAACTATGAGATTGAACACGTGGGCCAGGCATGGCACATGTGTCAGTCTGCCGAGTTGCAGAGCCGCCACCAGGATACGCCCGTTGTCACACAAAACCATGCCTGGCTTGAGGTTCAGCCTGTTACAGATCGGTCTGCGCCTCGGTCCCAGCCTCCACCAAGTTAACCCAATGTGCCGTCAGTTAGATATAGTGTCCCTGCCCGGCAGCACTTGTCTACGTGTCCGTGGTTAGGTGGACCCAGAAACAGCGTTGGTCAGGGCACGGATGATGTTCTGTGACACGGGCTCGTGTAGGGCTGGGATGGCACATCGGGAAAAATAGTGGCGGCTGGGGATCGAATACCGAGGGGCAGCCACCTGCATGAGATTGCGAAAGGCCTCGGTCTCTACCAGCCTATAGGGCAGCATCTCCAGGCTAAGCAATTTGGAGATGTGGACGTTGAGGACTTGGGCATGTGGGTGGGTGGAACTGTATTTCCTCTTGCACTCCAGCGTCTGCTGTAAAGACAGCTGAACGATGCGCTGGGACACATTGGTGGACACTGTGGAGGATCGTGGAGGCGAAGGTGTGGTTTTCCGGCGGGAGGCACTCGTGCCGGGGTCCTGGGCAGGGGGTTGACTAGCAGAGGCAGCAAGTGACGCAGGGGGTTGACTAGCAGAGGCAGCGAGTGACACAGGGGAAGGAGCAGTGGTGTGACCCGCAGGAGGTGGTGAACGGCCTTGGTTCCATTGAGTGGGGTGTTTAGCACTCATATGCCTGCGCATGCTGGTGGTGGTTAGGCTAGTAGTGGTGGCACCCCTGCTGATCCTGGTGTGGCACAGGTTGCACACCACAGTCCGTTGGTCATCCTCACTTTCTTTAAAGAACCTACAGACTTGCGAACATCTAGGCCTCGCCACGGGAGCTTCACTACGTGAAACAGTTGCAGCTGATGCACCAGCTCTGTCCCTGCTTCTCCCTCTGGCCACACCACTGCCTCTTAAAACCTGTTCTGGTGCAGCACTCGCCTCCGCCTCAGAAGCACTGTCTTCACTCGGCATATCAACCCAGCTTGGGTCAGTCACCTCGTCATCCTCCGATTCCTCAGTCTGCTCCCTCCTCGGAATTCCTCCCCTAACAACAACTTCACCACTGTCTGACAACCGTGTCTTCTCATCGTCTGACACCTCTTTACAAACTTCTTCCACTAACTCAACATTTTTATCATCATCATCACCCACAGACTGCGACAGTTGGAAAACTTGAGCATCGGGAACGAGGTCAGCAGCAACCTGAGAAGTGGTTTGTGACTCTGGGAAGGGTCCAGAAAACAGTTCCTGAGAGTATGCCGGATCGCATTCCAAATTTTCCTGTGAGGGGGCAGACTGGGGAATAGGAGGTTGATGTGGAGGAGCCAGAGAAGTGCTCCCTTGGGTAACGTGGGTGGACTGCGTGGAAGACTGACTGGTGGACAAATTACTTGAAGCATTGTCCGCAATCCACAAGATCAACTGTTCGCACTGTTGTGGTTTCAACAGTTCTCTACCACGTGTCCCTGTAAGTTGAGACATGAAGCTAGGGAGTGTAGCTCTGCGGCGTTCCACAGCTCCCTCATCAACAGGTACTGTCTCACCCTGCCCAGGACCACGGCCTCTGCCCCCTGCAGTAATTTAATGCCCACGCCCACGCCCTCGACCCTTAGCCCTGGGGTTCAACATTTTCTGTATATAAGTGTATGATATAAAAAAAAAAAAATAAACGGGCCTGGTGTACTGAAACCCACAAACTTGTTCAGTCTGGTTTAATTAAGTAACGTACAGAAAGTGTCACCTGGACAGAAAATACGGATTGGAGTGAGTGTGCTGAACTGTAACACACAGAAAGGTGACACGCAGCTGTGTGAAATGGATTTGTATCACTGAGCTAAAACAACAAATACAACTAATTTTTTTTATATATTTTTTTTTTTTTACTTTTGTTTATTTTGGAACGTGACGTGCAGAAACTATCGTAGAGCTGACTGACACCCTACTGACGGTGGCTATTTAGACTGCGACCCAGACAACTGTCGCACAGAGATTTTTAGGATCAAGCTATATACGTGACAGGCAGCAAATGACTTGGTTGTATTCTGTGACGTACAGAAAGTGTCACCTGGACAGAATATACGGATTGGAGTGAGTGTGCTGAACTGTGACACACAGAAAGGTTACAAGCAGCTGTGTGAAATGGATTTGTATCACTGAGCTAAAACAACAAATACAACTAATTTTTTTATATATTTTGTTTTCCATATTTTTTTTGTAGTTTTGTTTTTTTGGGAACGTGACGTGCAGAAACTATCGTAGAGCTGACTGACACCCTACTGATGGTGGCTATTTAGACTGCGACCCAGACAAATATCGCACAGAGATTTTTAGGATCAAGCTATATACGTGACAGGTAGCAAATGACTTGGTTGTATACCGTGACGTACAGAAAGTGTCACCTGGACAGAATATACGGATTGGAGTGAGTGTGCTGAACTGTGACACACAGAAAGGTTACACGCAGCTGTGTGAAATGGATTTGTATCACTGAGCTAAAATAACAAATACAACAAATTTTTTTTATATATTTTGTTTTCTATATTTTTTTGTAGTTTTGTTTTTTTTGGAACGTGCAGAAACTATCGTAGAGCTGACTGACACCCTACTGACGGTGGCTATTTAGACTGCGACCCAGACAAATGTCGCACAGAGATTTTTAGGATCAAGCTGTATATACGTGACAGGCAGCAAATGACTTGGTTGTATTCTATGACGTACAGAAAGTGTCACGCTGGGCAGAATATACGGATTGGAGTGAGTATACTGAACTGTGACACACAGAAAGGTTACACGCAGCTGTGTGAAATGGATTTGTATCACTGAGCTAAAACAACAAATACAACTAATCTTTTTTATATATTTTTTTATATATTTTTTTTTTTAGTTTTGTTTTTTTTGGAACGTGACGTGCAGAAACTATCGTAGAGCTGACTGACACCCTTCTGACGGTGGCTATTTAGACTGCGACCCAGACAAATGTCGCACAGAGATTTTTAGGATCAAGCTATATATGCGACAGGGTAGCAAATGACTTGGTTGTATTCACGTGACGTACAGAAAGTGTCACCTGGACAGAATATATGGAT
>ONZH01007693.1:0-55176 GCA_900303285.1 Rhinella marina | reverse complement strand
TATACCTCACAGTCTATAGATTCCGTATTGAATCTTTACAATTATAATAATATAATACTGCTACTGTGCACATGGAGAACCCCAGGGTCAGGGGGAGAGGGGGAAGAGCTGGGAGAGGTGGAAGAGGTGGTCGTGGAGGGAGAGGTGGGAATTGTGGTGGTGCTGTGGTAAGCGGTGATGACCGTGGTGTGCGTGGTGACACAGTGCCGGCTGCTGTGGGTACAGTGGAAACACGTAAGGTCAGGGTGCCTGGTCGACTCCAGAAGTTGGTAGGGCAGCGTCCTACAACTCTGACAGACCCCAAACAACAACAGGAGGTGTTCAGTGGATTGCAGAGAGCACGTCCAGCCACGTTTCGTCTGCCCCCTCATCCAGCCAGTCGACTTCTCTGAGCCAGGGTGTCTGTCCTCCAAATCGCCCTCCTTCTCCCCAGCCAGAACCCTCTAGGGGTATGTCCCACGGACAAAATTTATCCATGGAACTCTTCAGCCACCACTTCCCTGATGTGCCAGTGGACGAGCTGCTATGCCCTGATTCTCAGGACCTTTTGCTGTCTCCGGGTTATGAGAGTGGGGAGTTAGCAGTGGCGTCTGAGGAGCTGGTGGAAGATGACGGCGAGACACTGTTGTCGGAGGTAGTTGTCAGGGACGTCACTGTGGAGTCTGAGGAAGACCTGGGGGATGATGAGGGGACAGATCCTACTTGGGTGGATGAGGCAACTGGAGGCAGTGGTTCAGACTGTGAGACGACATCAGCACCACAAGCTGTTGAGAGAGCCAGAGGGCTGCAACAAGGGAGAAGCCAGGGCCGAGTCACTACTTCCCCAAGTGCTCCTAGAGGTCACGCTCCAGCCCGTACTATGCGCCACTCCTTAGTTTGGGAGTACTTTAAGGATGATGAGGCCGAACCTCGTTTGGCGGTGTGCAAGCTGTGCCACACATCAATGAGCAGGGGTTCAAAACGCAACAACCTTACCACTAGTAGCCTGCGCAAACATTTGGAGAGAAAACACCCCACCAAATGGTTTGCACTTCTGTCAACTGGTGACGTTGACACAGTTAGTCCAGCAACTGTGTCTCGTCCAAGCCAGGACGTTGCAGCCTCCAGCCCCGAAAGGACCCCTCCAGCTCCATCTCCCTCCCTCTCCTCCACTCATGTGTCCCAGTGCGGCGTTCAACTGTCTCTACCGCAGACATTTGAACGCAAGCGCAAGTACGCAGCCACCCACCCCCATGCGCAAGCTCTAAATGTGCACATCGCCAAGCTGATTAGTTTGGAAATGTTGCCATACAGGCTTGTGGAGACAGAATCCTTCCGCAACCTTATGGAGGCGGCAGCCCCCCGTTACTCTGTCCCCAGCCGACACTATTTTGCCCGATGTGCCGTCCCCGCCCTGCATCGGCATGTGTCTGAGCACATCGCCCACGCTCTCAAAAATGCGGTTTGTGGTAAAGTCCACATGACCACAGATACGTGGACGAGTACCGGTGGCCAGGGACATTACATCTCCCTCACGGCACATTGGGTCAATCTGGTGGAGGCTGGTTCAGAGACTGATCGTGGGGCTGCACATGTGCTACCCACACCACGAATTGCGTGACATAGTTCCGTCTGTGTGTCTCCGGCACATTATGCCTCCACCTCCTCCTCCTCCAAAGTGGCAGTGATGCCCCAATCGTCAAGTCTCATTTCCTCGATGGCCAGCAGTTTCAGCACTGTGGTAGGGAAGGTAGTCCTGAAACTGCTGAGCCTGGGGGATAAGAGGCACACGGCTGAAGAGATCTTACAGGGCATCAGGGGGCAGACCAATGTGTGGCTGGCGCCGCTGAACCTTCAGCCAGGAATGGTGGTCTGCGATAATGGGCGTAACCTGGTGGCGGCTCTGCATCTTGGTGGGCTGACTCATGTGCCATGCATGGCCCACGTGCTCAACTTGGTGGTCCAGCGGTTCCTCAAGACCTACCCCCAGTTGAGTGAGTTGCTCACCAAGGTGTGGCGCATATGCGCCCATTTTCGCAAGTCCACCACCGATGCCGCGACCCTCAGGACTGTGCAAGGGCGGCTACAACTCCCTGTTCACCGACTGCTGTGTGACGTTCCCACGCGTTGGAATTCGACGTTACACACGCTAGCCAGGGTGTACCAACAACGCAGGGCAGTTGTAGACTGCCAGCTGATCCTCCGAGCTGGTAGTCAGGCCAGTCAGCTTCCTCATGTCAATGCTGAGGAGTGGACGTGGATGGCTGGCATCTGCCAGGTCTTAGGTCCCTTTGAGGAGGCAACAGAGATGGTCAGTGGTGATGCACACATCATCAGTGTCACCATCCCTCTGTTGTGCCTCATCCAGAACTCCTTGAGGAACCTAAGATCTGAGGATTCAGCAGTGTCACAGGAGGTGGGGGAAGACAGTGACATTAAGAGCACCCTGTTGTCAGTTTCGCAGCGCGAAACTGAGGAGGAGGCTGAGGGGGAGGAAGAAACTCTTGGCCACCATGCATCAGGGGGTGATTCCATGCTACCTGTTGAGCGGGTATGGGCTGAGGAGGATGAATTGGGGGAGGAAGGGGGAGGAGGAGATGGAGAGTCCGCTAAGTGAGGAGGCTGAAGGCTTGCGTGTTGTCACTGTAGGGTGCATGGCAGACTTTATGCTTGGCTGTCTTTGTTGTGATCCCCGGGTCAAGAGGATACTGTCCACCAATGACTATTGGGTGTACACCCTCCTTGACCCACGCTACAAGGACAACTTTGCCCAACTTATACCCGTGGAGGAAAGGAGCACCCGAGTCACTTTCTACCACAAGGCCCTGGTTCAGAAACTGCTACAGGCCTTTCCAGACCAGTCGAGCAACGGGGGGCGGACTGCAGTGGCTGAAGTTGGAGAGGAGAGGAGGGGGAAAGTCAGTGTAGGCGCCAAGGGCAGGGGTACACTATTCCATGCTTTTGCCAAGTTTCTTAAACCCCAGCAAAGACAGTACGATACAGCCACAGGGCAGGCAGAGCAGGGCAGAACAGTACCGCAAGATGGTGAGGGAGTATGTCGCGGACCAGACCAACGTCCTGACCGATAACTCCACGCCATATAATTACTGGCTTGCCAAGCGGCCAGAACTTGCGCAGTACGCTCTTGAGGTGCTTGCCTGCCCTGCTGCAAGTGTACTGTCTGAAAGGGTTTTTAGTGCCGCCAGGGGTATCATTACGGACAAACGGACGCGCCTGTCCACTGACAACGCCGACATCTTCACGTTCATCAAGATGAACAGGTCATGGATATCCCCCCAGATCTCATCCCCACCTCAGGCTACCTCCTAAATTGCTTGCTTTCCTCCTCCTCCTCTTCATCTGAGTTGCATATGCGACAATTTTTCAGGAAAGTCATCCGGCTTCCTACTAACAATTTTTCAGGAAAGTCATCCGTCTTTCTACTAACAATTTTTCAGGAAAGTCATCCGGCTTTCTAAAAACAATTTTTCAGGAGTCATGCGGCTTTGTAACCAAATTTTTTGAATTTGAAAGGCCATGGGGTTCTATACACACAGTGCTGATGGAAGCCCATCAGCCTTTCTAAACACAATGCCCACTGCCTCTCCCAAGCGGTTGTGGTGCTGATGTTGCCTCACACTTAAAATTGATCTGTTCCGCTCTCTTCCTCGGGCTGTCTGCGGGGAAGGCGGATGCTCTGAACCGGTATCATGGCGGCTCTCCGGCCCCTCATTAAGCCCAGGATCGTCAAGAAGCGGACGAAGAAGTTCATCCGCCACCAATCAGACCGTTATGTAAAGATTAAGCGTAACTGGCGTAAACCCAGAGGTATTGACAACAGAGCCCGCAGGAGGTTCAAGGGGCAGATCCTGATGCCCAACATTGGGTACGGTAGCAACAAGAAGACCAAACACATGCTGCCCACAGGGTTCCGCAAATTCCTGGTCCACAATGTCAAGGAGCTCGAGGTTGTGTTGATGAGCAACAAGTCCTTCTGTGCAGAAATCGCCCACAACGTCTCCTCAAAGAACCGAAAGACCATTGTGGAGAGAGCGGCACAGCTCACCATCAAAGTGACGAACCCCAACGCCAGGCTGCGCAGCGAAGATAACAAATAAATATCTCTGTGGTTATTTGTGCTAAATAAAAGTTAAATAAACACAAAAAAAAAATTGATCTGTTCCTGTGCCTGATCCACCCAAGTTGAATCTGTCCCATCATGAGAAAGTCCCCCCAAGGAGTCCCCACTGTAACTTGCTTCACTTTCAACTACCTCACCCCCCGACACCTGTGTCTCGCCGTTGTCCACCACCTCCTCAGACAACACTGGTAAATCCCCACTGTCAGCACACTGAGACTGCAAAAGGTCTTGCGAATTGGGGCAGAGAATGTTCTGGGGTAGCACATCAGAGAAGGGGTGACTATGGGGTTCCAGGGAGTACGTGACCACATGCAATCTCCATCCAAAAAGTCATACTGAGGCTCACCACCATGCTTTACACTGCAATCTTATTGAAAGACAGACAATCAGGGGTTCACCGCCAGGTTGTCAGGCAGCATTTTTAAGTGGGTCACCATTACTGTGTCCCTGAAAATTGCCTTTGGGTCATCACCAGACTATTGGCCAGATTTAGAAAAAATCTGCACTTGGGGACACTTTCAAAGTTTTCCCAATTTTTCGGACTGACTGACCTTCATTTCTTCTTTCGTAATGACGGCCACTCGTTTTTCTTTACTTAGCTGCTTTTTTCTTGCCATAATACAAATTCTAACAGTCTATTCAGTAGGACTATCAGCTGTGTATCCACCTGACTTCTGCCCAACACAACTCATGGTCCTATTTATAAGGCAAGAAATCCCACTTATTAAACCTGACAGGGCACACCTGTGAAGTGAAAACCATTTCAGGTGACTACCTATTGAAGCTCATCAAGAGAATGCCAAGAGTGTGCAAAGCAGTAATCAAAGCAAAAGGTGGCTACTTTGAAGAACCTAGAATATAAGACATATTTTCAGTTGTTTCTCACTTTTTTGTTAAGTATATAATTCTACATGTGTTAATTCATAGTTCTGATGCCTTCAGTGTGAATCTACAATTTTCTTAGTCATGAAAATACAGAAAACTCTTTGAATGAGAAGGTGTGTCCAAACTTTTGGTCTGTACTGTATATATATATATATATATATATATATATATATATATATATATTTTATGTTTTGAAAAATAGCCACTTATTTTCTTGCCTCTTCAGGTCAGCATGTTAAAACTGGAACATGTGAAGTTGTGGCTCTTCACAGATGCTGTAATAAGAACAAGATAGAGGAAAGGTCACAGACTGTAAAGTGTTCATGTTTCCCAGGACAAGTGGCAGGAACAACAAGAGCTGTTCCATCTTGCGTAGATGGTAAGTATATTAACTCTACTCAGTTAAATATCACATAAAATGTATTATTCAGTATTACTGTCAGTTGTCTTACTTTTGCTTCTTATTGTCATTATCAATGAATCAAAGATTTTCTAGGACTTAAATTTTAACCTACCTTCTGGTACCCTTCTGGCGATCAGATGCTTAAAGAAACCATTGCCCTCAAGCAAGCTCTTTAGTCTCATCATTGTATACCAGCCACAGTGCTGAGCTACAGAAAGGCCACATATACATGATGTCATTGTAATGGGGAGTCGGCGTCCTTGTATCCTTAGCAACCTAGGGAAGGGGAAGACCTGGCGACACACATTTCACAAGCGCGGCCAACGTCCTCCATCCCATGGACAACAAGCAGCAGGGGAGCTGAGCATCGACGCCCATGAATCAGAGCTCAGGTGTATTCAGGTTTCTGATTTGGGTCATGTGACGCTGGCCACGTCACGTGACCCATCTGCTGAGCCTATTTAAACAGGCAGCCTGCTGGCCACAGGACCTGCAATTGCGAACTGCTGTTACTTGTGTTTTGACTTCGGCTAGTGATCTTGACTTCATCCTCGTCTTATCCCCTTGTACTTCATTACCTCTTGGCTTCTGACCTCGGCTCATGTTTTTGACTTTGCTCCTGTTTGTTCCCCTGGTTTTGACATGACTTCCTGGTTTGACTTCGGTCTGGTGATTATTCTTATATTGTGTTTTCTGTCTTTGTTTATTGTTTTCTCCCATTGTTTCCCCTCCGTGTATGCCCCAGCACGTACCTAGGCTAGGAACTGTCAATAAGTTGTACGCCGTTGCCTAGGACGAGCTGTGCAAGTAGCCAGGGTCAGTGGTGGGGTTTAGTTCAGGGCTGCACATACCCCTGAACTGTGACAGTCATAGGCCAGAAAAAGAACTTGCAGAGCACCTTGGCCCCTTTAAATAGCTGATAGGCTGGAGTGCTAGGAGTTAGACACCCACCTATCTGATATTGATAACCTATGCTAAGGATAGATCATCATAATTTACGTCCCAGAAACTTTAAAGCTGTAAAGTAATCAAAAATACTAAATTCTAGTATTAAAAAGTAAATTTTGTACATATTATGTATGGTGATCCAATTTGTGTGCAATTATATACAGTATGTACTTTCAATACAACAGAAATGAGATTGTTTACCATTTATATGGATTATAGATATTGATTTTTGTTGATTTCCAGCATCTAGATGTTGATGTTGTTGATTTTTTATGTCTATGTGTTGATTTTAGCATCAATAGTGGAGCAGAAATGGTGGTGTCAAATGCATCCTTGTCTTGATGGAGAGGAATGCAAAGTCCTTCCTGACCAAAAAGGATGGAGTTGTGCCTCAGGTAATAAAGTGAAAACTACAAAGGTGAGTTCTAGATAAAATATACATGGAATTAAACTGCTAAGTAACATCACAGATCTCAGCAAAGTTATAATATTATATATAAAATTATGATAGTGATGTAGATTTGTTTGCTTTCCATGAAAAGCATTGTAAGTAATTAGCAGCATGTATGACTAAATTTATGAAACTTTGGTACATTGATTTTTTTTTACAGTACAATGCAACGATTTCTTCTTCTCCCCCTTACACACTGGTGCTACTAAGGAGGTATTCTGTAGGCTTTTTGTCTTGGTTCTCGCGGCTGCTGCTGCATCTGTGTGGCAGCAGTGTCTGGTTGCCGGGGAAGCCCCGGGCCTATGACAGTGTGCGCCGTGGCTCTCGTGTGTCAGGGTGCATGGGTGGCAGCTTCACCTGGCATGCAGGCATGCCAGTGTGAGTTGCCTCTGTTCAGTATAAAGGCCAGCTTCTCAAGAGTTCAGATGCCGGTGAATTTCTGTTCCTCTGGCTCCCACTGCTGTTTCTTTTTGGTATTGCATTCCCTTTGGCTGCGGACTTCAGTATCTGGTAGTGTGACTGCATTTTCTGACTTTTGGCAATTTGTTCTTGTATTTGCTGGATTTGACTTCTGGCAAGTCTGGCTTTTGCCATTTGCCTCTGGCCTTTTTGTCACTTTGTTAACCAACTGGCTTTTGACCCTAGTAACAAACAAATACTATTTTTATGCCTATTTGTTCCCTGCTTTTGTGTTGCTTCCTCACTTATGCGGTATAGAGACCGTGGCCCAGTTGTGGGGTCACCTCCTAGGGTGATTGTGCAAGTAGGCAGGGATAGCAGGTCTGGGAAGTTCAGAGCTACACTATCCACGTGTTTGCATGTTCTGTGTCGTCAAACCCTGACGCATTTATTCTGGTCATTATTATGACTGAGACCCAGAGCATAAAGACATGTTCCTGATATATATGAATGTTATATATTGCTCAAATATTACCATAATACTATGGCTTACAATTACTGCCATACCTTACTTTGCTCAAAATCTATTGTCATACTGTGTCTGAATATTTCCACCATACTTTGCTCAAAAAATGTACTGCTCCTAATAATGTAGGTGTATAATTCCTATAAAATACTACTTTAATGCATATTCAAAACAAACTGACATACCATACAAAAGATTCCAATATATACACATAAACATACATGTTTACAAATACACTGCCACACCACACCATGTTTCACAATAATTGCAAGTACGTGCGTGGACACAAATGCACATAAACATATATTCTGTTTACATCTGTAGATGTATGTATTTGTAGACTTGTTTCAGATTTTATAGAACCACTATGCTTCAATCTGGAAAACACCACAAGGATGGAATCAAGATTGAATGTAGCTGACCTACAGAGCAGAAAAACAGAGACATGGACTTTTAACTTGCTCAAACTTGGATAAAGACTACTGGAACCCAGGCATACAGAGACTTGGATATGGAACTTGCTCAGACATGGATCAAGATTTCTGGAACGTGACATGGACATGGAACTTGTGCAGACTTGGATAAAGACTTCTGGAACCCAAAGGTAGAGACAGGGACTTGGAACTTGCTCAGAATAGGATCAAGACTTCTGGAACCCAAAGATACAGAGATGTGGAACTGAAACTTGTTCAAACATGGATCAAGACTTCCAGAACCCAAACATACAGACATATGGACTTGGAACTTGTTCAGATTGAATTAAGCCTTCTGGAACCCAGACATATAGAGACCAGCCCAAACAGTAACAATAGCAGGGACCAGTGCACACGACTTCTGGAACCCATGACAAAGTGACTTCAGACAGATGGCACCTACGTTAAGACTTGTCAGTCCCAGGCTTTTGGCCTGCAAAATTCCAAGCTAATGTGCAATCCAGCTATTTCCTACTCTGATCAAAAGCCCTGGATGGATGGGCAGGACCAAAAGGGGACAGAAACTCCCCAAAATGTAAAATGCAAAAAACAAAGACCATTGCTTCTAAACAATATGAAAAAGGGGTCCAGGTACATGCTACCGAGGCTGCAATGTAAAAGCAAACAAGGACTACAAGTAGCAGCACACAATAGAAAAACAATAGAAGCATGAATAAATGTAAACTGCAGCACTGCTATACTTACTGCATGGAAATTAGAAGCTCCTTGCACACATTTTTGATGAAAATTGTGTTGGGCCCTTATACCAGTGACATGGTGACTTCTAACAGATAGACTTACACTAACAGACTTGTCTCTCCTGGTCTTTTGGTCTACAAAATTTCAGGGGACTGCAGAAAACAGCTACTTCACACTCGGATTAAAAGACCTTTGCTTGGGGTGGGGCAGGCCATGGGCTAGGCATCTACTGCAGGACAGTTTAAGAATATGTGTACCGAAGGACTGACATTGAGGATGGAGTAACATCTCAAGACAGAAGTATTAGACTTAATATACACTATAGTTTGTATGTATACATAATTATTTAGGTTTATATGTGTTCAATTAACTCAACTATTTCAATTTGAATGCCATTTTTTTTGTAAATTAACACCCAGTTACGTACACCAGTTAAAGTTATGATGAATACAAATTCAAAAGTAAATGATGACCAGCCTAAACACATACAGTGAGAAAAAAAAGCGATGTTATAGTCACTGTATTTTATTCCACCAATGTTTTAGAAAAGAGATTCACACATAAATTCACCAGATGAAATGACTTATAAGTAAACCCACAGCTCTCACTGCTGAGAGTTCTAAATTCCCAACCATACTGACTTTAAAACACATCATAATTTCAACAGCCGGTTTGTTCCTCTAGGGAATCTTGATTGCACGCCTGTGAATGGAGTTTCCATAATGATGATGAAAGTGAGTTCTGCTTTTGGTCACAAACTGGAAAATTTTAAAACAAAATAAGACAAAAAACATTTAACATGTCAGATAAATCCTGTTGAGCTGTTCACCACAACATTTGTATATATTGTATATATAATAGGTGTGTACATCAAATGTGTTTGTATTAAGCATTCAAAAGGTATTCCTCTCCCCAGTGATGCAAAGTCACCTGGGGTATTATACACCTGCTGTGCATATGGTAAGAAAGGAGCATAATATTATCTTGCTGTTTTGATATCCAAGTTTAATATTCATATAAACGTGTATACTAGTATGTTTAACGTCGTACTTGTCAGTGTGCCAAAAAGTATTGAATACTGTACAATATAATAAGTTACGGATATTAATAACATTGCTGGATGATAAATCAAGTCCAAAGGATATTTCTCCTCCAGTATGGAGGAAAGTAGTGTATACCATCCATCTTTGGCTCATTATACTGAGTGAAAACTCCCAAGAATAGCCACAAACTGTGAATAACAACTACTACAGTCATAAAACAATATTTCTTACTGTAAGTGTCATGTGCCAATACCAATATCTTCTTATGTGGCAGACTGGGTGCATACCCACTAAAGCCACACCCTTGCTTCTTATAATAGAAGTACCAGGTTATTTACATCTGAGTAGTCCATCAGAGTTGTAATTAGAGATGAGCGAATCATTAAAAATTTGCTTCGCCGAATATTCGCCAAATTTCTGACAAGATTCGTATTTAAACGAACTTATTCGTCAAATCTACGTAAAAAAAACACGTTTTTGTGAACATTCCTGCCCAAATTACGTACGTACAGTCAGCGTAGTTAAAAGTACGCAATACCTAAGCATTAGCGTACAAAAGTGCGTACGAATCCTTAGCGTACTATTGACGCGCGATTGAGTCATACGCACGAGGCTAGGCCGCGGAAGACAATCTTTAGAGGCAGTCCATATGAACTAGAAAAATAAGGTGCTCTCTGCTGCTAGCTATCAATAAGTGAATAATTTACTAAAAACACCATACAATAAGTGCATAATAGGACACATTGCAGTACCAGAAAAAGAATACACACAATGGGCTAAAGTGCTGAACCATTAAAACAGTGTAGCTAAAATACAGCAAAGACATAAGTATGCAAACATTTTAGTACAATCAATTTCACATTTGCAAGCATAAAAGGCTCAGATATACATTTGAGTCTCTCCTTATGGATCCTTGTTGGCACGATAAAACACTATCTGTCTGGAACACATATTCCAAAATTCAATTGAAATCCACGTGAGGTAAAATTGTAATCCAAACAGGTAATGTGTAATCCACATGGATAATAGAGAATGGCAGCAAATAGAGAACCTTTTTGGAAAAAGGGGCTCCCAAATAACCTGAGAAGGGGGTAAAAAGGAAAATAGGTGCACTACGGCGCAACAGGGAAATTTCTGCAGAATGGGGGGACTCCTGATAGCTATGCCCATCTGGGTCAGGGTCAAACGGGGGCAATAGAAACTAAACAAAAACAACTGCCAACTAGCATCTCACCCGCCAGGTGCAGTCCATGGTGTGGCTCCCATAGTTCCTCCTGCAGTGTCCTTGACACTGCCAGTAGTTGGGTTCATCATATGAGGGACCTGAAGTCCTCCTCGCTCGAGCTGCTGCTGAAGCTTATCAGAGGACGCTCCTGCCTCTTGTAGGCCATGCTCGCTGCGGTGGTGGAACTCCAGTGCCCTCTTCTTCCTAAAGTTGGACTTGACCAGGTCTGGGTGGTGGTGACGCACGCTGCAGCCATTTTCACTTTTCCGGATGCTCCTGCTGGGACAGCAGGAGTAAGGATTTCCGGCTGTAGCGGTTCCAGAAAGGTTGCATCCAGGAAAGAAGCCCCAGCTTCCCCGGCTGCTGCTGGCTTCATCTTCCACGGCAGCTGGTATTGGTGGACCACCATGGATTGGAAGGTGAACGATAACGTGGTCAGCTGACCCAGCTGTAAGGACTATGGTGGTGGTGCTGGCAGTCCAGGAATCAGAGGCTCCGGATGAGGCTGTGGCTTTTCCCTGGACTGGAGGACGTCATCTGGGAACTTCTGCAGGCAGTGCAAGTGTCCTGGTGGTTCATCCGGCCACACTTCTGGTTCCATTGTAGGCACCAGAGGCTTTGAAAGGAGGGTAACCCCGGTCGCAAATGGGCCTTTCGTGGATGCCATGGGGGTGTACTCCACCTGATCCCCCACGTACAGGCTATGTTGATGTTATGGCAGGTACGGCTGTTTCACCGATCTGCGGCCCACAAAATATTCCTTTCCATCCTCATCATCCTGCAGGAAGCCAGACCCTCTCCCAACAGAAAACCAAATCACAGTTGCCTTTCTCCGTTCCAATAATGGATCTCCCGGCCTAGGGTGGTCAAATACCTGTATGACCCAGTCCTCCACTGTGGTTTTATAGTCCCAGAGGGTCTGTGCATGGGCTGTCACAGATGGTGGAACAATTGGGTTCTGGTGTATGGAAGGGATGGATCTCCTGCTGGGTGGCAAAGTGGACGCTCCAGCCGCCTCTGCCTCACGAGCCAAAGCAGACGTTCCAGCCGCACGAGCCAAAGCAGACGTTCCAGCCACACGAGCCAAAGCAGACCTTCCAGCCTCACGAGCCAAAGCAGACTTTCCAGCCGCAGAAGCCAAAGCAGACGCTCCAGCCGCCTCACGAGTTGCAGCAACAGCAACCTCAGCAGATGGTAAGGAACACACAGGCACTGAAGCTGGGTTTCTCTGGCAGACTTGTGACATCCTGATGTCTTGAGCGGGTGGTGGTTTCGGTAAGTCGTCTCCAAAATACATCTCGTTCCAATTTGGACGCAGCTGATTTTTAGCCATGATGCTTGTCTCTTGATCTAAGGTCAGCGCTGGTCTAAACTGGTTCAGACTTCAGAGGAGGGTGGAGCACTGAGGGAGGAGTCTTCACTCCCTATACGTGCAAAACAGTTAGATCCCGGTGGGCCGGGATGTTTTTTTCCAGTTCTGAGGGGGGCGTATCTTCACTTTCCCGCTCTTGCGTGGGCGTATCGTCATTGTCCCGCCTCAGGCAGAATGCGTACGATTCTTACATTTCATACGTATCATACGTGTGTAAAATTTTGTGAAGATTTATGAATAATACGAAGCGAATCCAAAGAAATTCGGATTCGCTTCGCAGCTGAAAATTTCCAACATTCGATACGAATCTACGAAGCGGTGAATAGATTCGCTCATCTCTAGTTGTAATAATTTCTTCAGGATGAGTCACACACTATAATGACTATCAGGGGCATAGCTAAAGGCTCATTGCCCCTTGTGCAAGAGTTGAGCTTCAGCCCCCCTTCCCTCAGTGCTTTGTGGCCAGGGAAGCACGTAGTCTCCGTGCTATGAAACAGTGCCCCCTCTCCTCCCAGCCAAATTCTTGACCTAACCCCTTCCCTCCAACCAGAGGTGTAACTTTCCCAGGATTCACTTCCTATAATACCAGTGTCGTCTTATGTGGCACAAGGGTCTTTGGACCCCCTCAGGCTCCTGGGCCCGGTAGTGACTGCTATCTCTGCACCCCCTATAGCTACGCCCCTGATGACTATATAGTCAACATGCAATTGCCATCTAAAAGCCTTTCATCATCTTAGGATAAAAACAATTCTTCCCAACCCCATACATTTCAAGGAGAAAAATCCCTGGATCAAATTTTCAGTAATTTGGTAAACATAATTTACAATATTATTACCTCTGAGTAATGTATCCAGGTCCCTTTGAAGTCTTAGAGAGTTGACCATCACAGTCTGCTCTGGTAGAGAGCTCCACAGTCTTACCGCTGTTATAGTAAAGAATCTTCTTCTATGTTGGTGTAGAAACCTTCTATCCTCTAGATGTAGAGGATGCTACATTGTTACAGCTATTGTCCTGGGTATAAATAGATTATGGTACAGAATGATAGTGACCATTGATGTATTTATAAATATCTATGCTGCTTTATGCCCTCTGTCCATGAACTTCTTTGGTTTTGCAAGCATTGAGTTCTTCAGTTCAGTTTGGTTTCCACTAATATACCAATCAGCAGAAAAATAGTATAAGAAGTCTATTTATCAAACATTTTAATCCACTGGTTTGATTTGTGGGATTTTTTTTGGCTTCTCTGAGGCTCCATATTTGTCCTCCTGCATATCTGTAAGCAGTTTTGATCACGCTCACAGTAGTAAGTATGGGCTGGGGAGAACAGGGCAAACAGCTTTTATTATCAGGAGTAGTTTGAATATAAAGTTTTATTCTGGCAGATTCTGCTTTTGTATGTGCTCAGTGGGGCTTCACTGTGAAGTGCTCTCTTCACTGAGCTGCTTCACAGCCCCTCTCTCTGCGTTGAGTGACAGTTTCATTTTTTTCCTGGTTGGATGCTACAGTTGTCACTCACAGCATAGGATAGGGGCTGTGAAATAGCTCAATGTACAGAGCAGAGGGCACGTTACAATGAAGCTGCACCTCTTGGGCATTTGCATTTCACACAATAAATGTTCATATTTACACTCCTCCACTTTCCAGGCCCTACCTAGTGCTGTTAGCAGTTTAGCATGGTCAAAACTCCTGAAAAACTCCCTTTAAGTTGACATTATTAATATTGTCCCTTGGCTTTCTTCTGAGTCTATGGCTACTTTCACAAATGCTTCCATTTTGTCCCCATTCATTGTCAATGGGGACAAAAGTGAACTGAACAGAATGGAGTCACCAGAATGCATTATGTTTCCTTTGATTGCGTTCCCATACCAGACAGAAAACGGCTGCAAGCAGCCGTTTTCTGTCCAGCATGGGATGTGGAGTAAAACAGATAGAAATAGAATAGAAAACGGACCCGGCACCCATTGACTTACAATGGTTTTAATGCCAGATCCATCTTGGCTGTGTTAAAGATAATACAACCAAATCAGTTCATAACGTATGCAGATGGTTGTATTATCAGCAGAAGCTCTCTCTTGTCCAATGAAGGAGCTAATTCATTATCCTACCTGTCTCATTTTATTGGGGATTGAAATCAAATTCCTAACTCTCTCGGCTCAGACAAAAAAAAAAAAAAACATTTTAGTGTTTCAGATTAAATTTGGTTACAGTGGCAGCATCTATCATCAGTTGTAAAGGTAACTTTTGGGTCCTTACAAGGTGTGAAGATTGAGGAATGCAGTTAAAATAAAATACTTAACTCCCAAAATCAAAGTGTGTAAACCAATTCTTGTTCAATGAAAGAAAATCGTTAATGAGGCTGCAATTGTAGAAACGAGACTGAAGTGTTACTCCTTTGAGATACATGACATGATTGTGGTGCAATTATGTAATTGTGTAATAAGCAGTAGATCTCATGAGGCTGGTGATGCAGCTGAGAATAGAGAAAGGTATTATACTAAGCTTTTGATAATAAGATTTTCTTGTTTACCATGTCGTAGTTTTTTTTTGTTTTTTTTACTGTAAAACATATGTAATATTCACATTTCCCACATTTAGTTAAAGAGTGTTATGTAATTGATATAGATTAGGTTTGTGATGAGGTAGTTTCTGGGATTTTTGGAAGCCTTACTTGAATCTAGTATAAATTAGTCTCACTATGGGAGAAATCCAGTTGAAAAATAGATACGGTACATAAATGAGGATTAGGGTCTTCAACACCTTTGTCACCATTTTGTCTTTTAAAATTGTGTATTGTTTCCCTTTGGCCGAATCCCTTTTTAAAAGTAAGATGGACATTGATCCAGGGATTTTTTCCATGGATCGATATAACAGGATTACAGGTTGGACTTGAAGGACCTGTCTTTTTCCAACCTTAACAACTATGTAACTATATATAACTATGGTATCAGTGTGTGATGTTAATAAAATATTTTAAATACCAAATAGCACCTCTGAGTAAAATCACAGCAGACCCAAGAATAGTATGATGAATTCTGTTCCTCTACCCTAGGTAATATCATTTTTGTTAGCAAAAACTGGCACTGAGATTACAAGAATGGGTGTCCCTTGTTTCGTCATATGCATGGGTTGGTGGTCAAGCATCTGTATAGGACTTCTAGAGAAAGCCGAGCCCTGTACTTGACTTTTTTAGCTGTAGCAATAGAGATGAATGGAGTATCAGTGCATATTGTCACTCTATTGGGAAATGGTTACACGTTAACCAAAATGAGAGGAACTCTCATTCTCATGACCATTGGGAGCCCCAGCAGTTGGACCTCCATCAATCAGACACATCTTCAGACTTTCTCCTTAATACCTTGAGGAAATTCTTCTTATGTTTCTGTTATGCCTAGCACAGGGGGTAATACATGACACAAAGATTCAAAGAATACCCAAAACAGAATCCCTATGTCATGCCCTGCAACATCCCGGCATTATATCTGAAACAGACCCTCATATAGTACAAACTATATTAATAACACCATTGTAAAATAAACATATTAAAACAATATTTTACAGGAGTTCTTTCTAAAGCGTCTGTATTTTCTTCCCTTAGGTAACTCGATAGCTGGAAAGTACATGTAGAAATGGAGATTCACCGTGGCAACGGATAATGAGAAGATCTATAAACATTCTATAATGCAAGCCTTTGGAGAGAAAAAGTTTAGCAGAACTTGAGCCAATCGTTATACTTATAAAAAACAAAACAATGAGAGCACAATCCCTCCTGAATTTCTGGACTGCTGTGTGAATGGTAGAGCTGTTGAGTGCATGACTTCTGCAGCTCAGCGTGGAAGCAAGAAGTGATGCCCTGTCTATGTGTTATTTCAGACACAAACTTTGCAGTAAGAAGAAGCTTGATTGACCACATTTTATAATCAGTTCTCTAGTGTACTGATGATGAGACAGAAAATGTCAATCAGACCTTTTTTTCAGCATGCCATACATTTCAACCTTTACTTATTTGTCATGTTTGCCTCCGTAATTGGGTCCATTAAAAGTTTCATTACTATTGAATAATAAAAACTTGCGTTGTAGCAATACCTGCTTTGTAAAATTTACACAAATACATTTGTGTAGAAGGAGCTCACAATATACCTGTTCATACTTTACCTTTATAACTGCATATGAAGAAAACAATGCCAAAATATTATATTCAAATTCAAGATTTGCGACATCATCCATAGGCACTAGAGATGAGCGAATGTGCTTGTAACGAGCACTGTACTGCTCGGCTCCCCTGCGCTCGCATGGGCGCAGTCAGCCGCTTCCGTCCTCCTCACCCGACGGAAGCGGCTGCCTGCGCCCATGCGAGCGCAGGGGAGCCGAGCGGTACAGTGCTCGTTACGAGTACGTTCGCTCATCTCTAATAGGCACTTGTTCTATTTGCCTTATTTTGCACGTCTTGGTACTTTTTAGGGCTTTTCTTTATCTGCAAGGAGTAATTGGTTGACTGGGTTTAGTACAATATTTAATACTATTAGGAATATATCAAGTATATGGGTGATGGAATTTACAGTGTGCATAAAGGGGTTATGCCATGATTGATGTAAACATAAAAATCAGACATCATATAGTACATGACAATACCTTTCTAACAAAGCTAGAACCAGCCCTGTACCTCACATGGATCCAGAGACCACCACATTTACTGCTCCAGTTACTCTGCCAGATTATCTTCAGCCTGACAGCTTAGGGGGTGTATTCTTTCTGCTGCAGCTCTTTCCCTGTAACTGCCACATCTTCTTACAGGACATAAGGCTGGTAGCAGTTGAAGATTTAAACTGAGCACGTTCTAACAGCTCAGTGAGATGGACACAAAATAAGGAAAAGAACAGACAGCAGGTGGCGCTATACCGATACATTTTACTGAATAACTCAGTGGCTATACTAAATTTTTAATTACATGCAATTACAAAAGTATTCAGATGCAGGTGCTGGTTTGAAAAATGTAAAATATGTTTCGTGACACAACCCCTTTAAGATGTTATAAATTGTTGTTACAAGTCATACTACTCTTATTAATGTCTGAACTTTAGGTTTGTTGTTTTAATTCATTTGTATCACTTGCATTTTTATGTGTTGTCTTCATAAAGCCTTAAAAGTGATGACCTGCTTGTATCAGACATTTGGAGGTCATTTATAAACAAATATACTCCACTTTTTGTTGTATATTTGGTGCAGAATTAGTCGCAAAGGTGATTTGCAGCAAAATCTGTGACTTCTTCCCCTTCCCCGCCATGTATGCCAGTTCTAAAAAAAAGGGGAGTGACATAGGTGGGGAAGAGGACAGGCCGGCAGAGACGTCTTATTTATCATTTTCTAAGCCAGTTTTTGGCAAAGAAAATGATCTAAATCTATGCCAGCAAGGGAGCTGGTGTAGATTCAAGGCTGTTATACGCTGTCGGGGGATGTGTCTAAGTTATGAAGAGGCCAGTGCCTCTACACAATTTAGGAGCATAAAGCACAGGCGCAGGGGGATTAAGGCCGGTGTCTAAAAAGCCAGTCTTAATAAATGACCCCATTGGAGATTTAGAGATGAAGTATAAATTTGAGAATAGTCTATTTTTAAAATAACTGATAACTGATAACTTGTGAGACTGATCACAATGCAGCATACAGAAATAATAATATGCAGTATTCATAGAAGATGTTAAACTAGTTTTGAGAACTTAATGTGTTAATTTTTAAAATTCAATGAATTTTTGAAAATTAGTTTAGACTGCTTCTCACGGGGCAAATTTGGTCTGTATTATGAAGGAGTTTAAACCCAAAACCAGGAGTGGTGCTAAACACACACAAATAAGTGCTTTGGAAGCATTTATATTCTTTTTTATATATGCACTCCTGATTTTTGCTTAAAGGAGTTGTCTCATCTTGCCTAATGGGGGCATATCGCTAGGATATGCCCCCATTGTCTTATAGGTGCGGGTCCCACCGTTGGGACCCGCACCTATATCGAGAACGGGGCCCCGCAAGGTGGTGGCTGGAGGACTCCGGTCCGGCCACCACCAAGCCGGCTCCCCATAGAAATGAATGGGAGCGCACCGCGCTTGCGCGGCCACCGCTCCTATTCATTTCTATGGAGCCGACGGAAATAGCCGAGCCAGCGCTCGGCTATCTTCGCCGGCCACATTGAAAATGAATGGAGGCGGCTGCGCATGCGCAGTGCGCCCCCGTTCGCTTTCGGGGCCCCGTTCTCGATATAGGTGCGGGTCCCAGCGGTGGGACCCGCACCTATAAGACAATGGGGGCATATCCTAGCGATATGCCCCCATTAGGCAAGATGAGACAACCCCTTTAAACATTTATACAAAGTATGAACTAATGGGGTCATTTATCAAACTGGTGTGAAGTAGAACCGGCTTAGTTGCCCATAGCAACCAATCAGATTCAACTTTTCATTTTCAATAGGAGCTGTCAAAAATGAAAGGTGGAATCTGACTGGTTGCTATGAGCAAATAAATCAGTTCTACTTGACACCAGTTTGATAAATGACCCCATAAATCTCCACTGTGTGAAATAGACCTAAAGCTGATAACTTTATCTAAGCCCTGAAAATCCAGATGTGACAGCAGTTAACACCAGTATCCCCTTCTACTGCAACATGTGGCACTTTGGATATATTCACACATAGAATGTAGTTGTCTTGGTAGCAAGCAGATGGATTTCTACTAACCTCATTCAAATAATTAAGACAGTCACATACATTTCTGCAGCACTACCCAGGGGGTATCATCCCCTATCCACTGGAAAGGGGGTGCAGCTCTGATCCTGCATCCCCACATATGAATGGAGCAGCAGATGAGCATGCATATATTAGTACAGCACTCCACTATTTCTGGCAGTCCCATAGAGATGAATGGGGAAGCAGCATACATGGTCAACTGTTGCTGTAGTCATACAGGGGACACGGCAAATTCATGATCGATTTGGGGAGGGGGAGCGTCACAGTGGTCAGACACAATGGACCCCACTGATCAGACACATTCTTTTTCTATGGACAGAGGATATGTTTTTTGGAACATCGTCTTTAAAGGCAGAGCCAGTGTTTTTTTTTAATCTTAGATACAGTGAAGAGCACAATATTATGCCTCAAAATAGCACTATACACATGTTCACCTGGGCTCAGGTAGAGACGAAGCTGACATGCATTGTGTATGCTATGGCTAGAGAACCTTCTCCACTCTGCTAATCTTGGGATTGCAAATTATATGGCCGGTCATATAGGACGGAATTATCAGAAACAGATGCAGCATAAAATATGTTTGCAACCTAAAATAAAATACATTTCTGGAACAAATTTACAATATTGTATGTACCCTAATGCCATTTTCACACGAGCGGGAGACTCGCATGTCTCCCGCAATGCATCTACAGGGCTGGACTTGGCACTGACTGGGATCGCATATAATGCTATGCGATCCCTGTCAGTGCTGAGTCCAGCCCTGTAGATGCGTTGCGGGAGACATGCGAGTCTCCCGCTCGTGTGAAAGGGGCATAAGGGTCCAGCGACACGGTCCGTTATGCTTTGCCTATAGACTTCTATTATGACGGATCAAAACGGAATGCCTCTAAAGGTGTCCATTTTCATTTCCGTCTCATAGATTCCATTATTTTCCGTTATAACGATGTTATAACAGAAAGCCAGAACGGAATCCATGACGGTGATGTGAAAGAGTCCTTACTATATCATAAAGAAAGAAAGGAAAACACAATAGACAACCAGCTTACTAGTCTACAGACATGGTCAGACAACCTGTGGACACAAGGGTAGGCAGAGGATACTGAGGTCAACTATAGTCCAACTTGAATATTCTGGTTTTGAAGGAACTACTCATTAATGTTACTTATGATTCATAGATATTTGTACTGTAGATGAAACATTTATTACAACTCTGCAAAGTAGATCTTTAGTCCTAACTAGTCCTTTAAAAATCTGCACCTTTCACAAACAGGTGTTGATAATAAGCGTGTATATAGTATATACATATATCTTGCTGCACTTCGGTCATTACATTCCACACATTTAACATTTGGACGTTTCACTGACATCAGTGATCTGTCAGGCTAACACTTTAAATTGCCAGCTCTGCTCTGTAATGCCTACAATTGGTTGCTACTACGGTATAAAATGCACTTGTATTTTGTCATTAATCTAGATTATACTGACGTGAACTTTTCTGGTACAGCATTTCTAATGTTTCCATATGGATGTATTTTGAAAGGTCTGGTGACTATGGTGATAGGATTCTTTTTTAATACATGAAAGGCAATTGTAAAGTCTAATTGATTTAATTCTATATTTGAATTAAAGTACGTCACGCTTTCAACATTTGTCTGATTGTGTCTATTTTCATTGAATTTAAATTGATTGTGAATGAACTCCTTAGATGTGTATACAGAGCTTAAAGTGATGAGACCGATTTGCCATCCAGCATACATTGTCATTTACTTAGAAGGCTCCAAATTGCAGAATCTGTTTCACACACTAAAACATTTTTTTTTCTCATACAAATGAAGAAATACTGAACTTCCGATCTGTTCAGTTATTCCAAAAGTGACATATTTCCATTAAAGTATAATTTGTATACAATAAGCACATAAGCTCCCCCTAGTGGAGGCTACAGGAATTTTATCATGTAACTTTATGACTATATCAACAAAATAAAGGACTAACATACAACATGCAATAAATGTTTCCAACACTCAGCCAAATACAAAGATAGGACTCATATGGAGTCACTTGTGTGTCCTATAAACTAATTTGAAGCTAGAATTTGGGACAGATGTGATGTTATTGTAGTATTCTTCTTGCTCTTCTCCCTGAAACAGATGAATATGCTGCCATATGTAGGGCAGCATATTACAGCTACATATCTGTAATCCAAGTTGTCAAAATGGCACAAAAAGTATGCTATTTGGTTATTAGGAGCACCAAAAGAATACACCAAATACATACTCAAAGTGAGTTTAGTGTATGCATGAAGCAAGAGCTCCCCGGACTCTCCGATCCCTCAGGGTAGTGATTGGCAGGCTGGTGTGTATGTGTGTATGACATATACAGTACAGACCAAAAGTTTGGACACACCTTCTCATTCAAAGAGTTTTCTGTATTTTCATGACTATGAAAATTGTAGATTCAAACTAAAGGCATCAAAACTATGAATTAACACATGTGGAATTATATACTTAACAAAAAAGTGTGAAACAACTGAAAATATGTCTTATATTCTAGATTCTTCAAAGTAGCCACCTTTTGCTTTGATTACTGCTTTGCACACTCTTGGCATTCTCTTGATGAGCTTCAAGAGGTAGTCACCTGAAATGGTTTTCACTTCACAGGTGTGCCCAGTCAGGTTTAATAAGTGGGATTTACTGCCTTATAAATGGGGTTGGGACCATTAGAATTTGTATTATGGCAAGAAAAAAGCAGCTAAGTAAAGAAAAACGAGTGGCCATCATTACTTTAAGAAATGAAGATCAGTCAGTCCGAAAAATTGGGAAAACTTTGAAAGTGTCCCCAAGTGCAGTCGCAAAAACCATCAAGCGCTACAAATAAACTGGCTCACATGAGGACCGCCCCAGGAAATGAAGACCAAGAGTCACCTCTGCTGCGGAGGATCAGTTTATCCGAGTCACCAGCTCAGAAATCGCAGGTTAACAGCAGCTCAGATTAGAGACCAGGTCAATGCCACACAGAGTTCTAGCAGCAGACACATCTCTACAACAACTGTTAAGAGGAGACTGTGTGCAGCAGGCCTTCATGGTAAAATAGCTGCTAGGAAGCCACTGCTAAGGACAGGCAACAAGCAGAAGAGACTTGTTTGGGCTAAAGAACACAAGGAATGGACATTAGACAAGTGGAAATCTGTGCTTTGGTCTGATGAGTCCAAATTTGAGATGCGACGCAGAAAAGGTGAACGGATGGACTCTACATGCCTGATTCCCACCATGAAGCATGGAGGAGGAGGTGTGATGGTGTGGTGGTGCTTTGCTGGTGACACTGTTGGGGATTTATTCAAAATTGAAGGCATACTGAACCAGCATGGCTACCACAGCATTTTGCAGCGGCATGTTATTCCATCCGGTTTGCTTTTAGTTGGACCATCATTTATTTATCAACAGGACAATGACCCCAAACACACGTCCAGGCTGTGTAAGGACTATTTGACCAAGAAGGAGAGTGATGGAGTGCTACGCCAGATGGCCTGGCCTCCACAGTCACCAGACCTGAACCCAATCGAGATGGTTTGGGGTGAGCTGGACCGCAGAGTGAAGGCAAAAGGGCCAACAAGTGCTAAGCATCTCTGGGAACTCCTTCAAGACTGTTGGAATACCATTTCAGGTGATTACCTCTTGAAGCTCATCAAGAGAATGCCAAGAGTGTGCAAAGCAGTAATCAAAGCAAAAGGTGGCTAATTTGAAGAACCTAGAATATAAGACATATTTTCAGTTGTTTCATACTTTTTTGTTAAGTATATAATTCCACATGTGTTAATTCATAGTTTTGATGCCTTTAGTTTGAATCTACAATTTTCATAGTCATGAAAATACAGAAAACTCTTTAAATGAGAAGGTGTGTCCAAACTTTTGGTCTGTACTGTATCTGCAAGTACAATAGGCACAAAGAGAGTTTTAGACTGGTGGTAGGTTGCCGAAGTTATGAAGAGGAACCGGCCTCTACATATCTTCGGTGCAACCAATGCCTCTTCTAAATGTAAGATAGATTCCGAGGTGTCTTACATTTAGACCATTTTCTATGCCTAAAAAAGGTGTAGAAAATGATAAATGAGAAGGGCCTCTGGCCTGTCCCCTTCCCCACCCACATCACGCCCAGTTTTTTAGACCTGGCATGAATAGGGAAAAGTTGCAGATTGCGGCGCTACTAACCGCTGCGTCACCATCTGAGCCTGAAATACACGTAGACGTATTTCAGTTAAATAAATGACCCCCAAAGTCTTAAAGGGACACTAAAATAAAAATATGCCTATATGCAACTGTTCTATGTATTTTAAAAAAAATGGGTGGGTGGTTTCCTGGATATAAAATTACTCTTAAATTCCTTCTTTCTTTATTTTTGGCACAGCAAACAGACTTGCTTTACTTTATCATTCACACCATTCACTCAGAGAAGGAAGGGGACGAGTGACTAAAGCCTGTATTACACTGCCCGTCCGATGTGGCAGACGATTGTCGGGAGGGAAGTGTTTCCTCCAGGTAATTGCCTGCTTGATATCAAAGAAGACCGGTGCTATTACATGGAGCGATCTCCTCCGCAGCAAGGGGATCGCTATGCCATCTCTCGTCCCCATGCTATATAGTGGTTTGCCAGCAGCAGGTCATGATTAGCAACCACAATCTACCGCCTGCAAACAATCATTTTTAACATGTCAAAAGATTTAGATTGCCCGATGAACAAGCTCATTCATTGGGCAATCGGCGGCAGTATTACACTGCAAGATGGATTACCAATATATAGGAGTTTTATCTCTCTTTGCAGATTACTGAAGAGGAGTATTTTCTATTTCATTTTCATTGGTAGTAGTACTGCCAAAATGAAAAAGAAAAACTCTTAATAAAAGTTTTTTATGACTATTTAAAAAAACATCCTTTTCAGACGGAAGTGCCCCTTTCAGGTAAGAACTATGTACAGCTTTTTTACCTCATTGTAGAAGTCATCTGGAGCTCCAATAATCCACCATCTGTGTTGGGAGGACACAGTGGAGAATGATTTTTTGAGTGAACCTCATCCAATAATTTGACATCCCAACAATCCCAAGGAACAATTTTTCTGTGAATTAATTTTAGGGGTTTGCCTTTTTCTGAAAAATTATATGGGGAAACTACGACTCCCAGCATGCTCACTTACCCGGTCATTCTTGTAAATTTTTCTTTCTATCTATCATCTATCTATGTCATCACATATCTATCTCATATGCATCTATCTAGCTATCTCGAATCTATCTACATTTTTTAAGAATAGTTAAGGGTGGGTTCACATCACATTTTATGCGTCCGTTTGGCATATACATTAGAAAATAAAGGATACTAAAACGCAGCACACCACATTCTTGTATCCTGCACAGTCTGGTAAAAAACAAACGTATACTTTTTTTTTACAATGGAACTCTATGGCATCAATCTGTTTAATGTATATGTTTTTTGTATACGATAAACAGATGGGAAAAATGTGATGTGCACCCGCCCTAGGGCAGACCTGTGCCAACCGTGCCTGCGCTGCGGGCACCAACCATGGGGCTGCGCATGCAGATTGCGGACCCATTCACTTCAATCCGCACCCGACTGTCCGCACCGCAAAAAAATAGAACATGTTCTATTTTTTTGCAGTGCAGAGGCATGGAGAGAAATACCACGGAAACACTTAAAGTGAATGGGTCTGCATCCGTGATGCGGGGTGCACAGGGCCGTGGCCCGGGAATTTCAGATCCGCCGGATGCAGGCCGCAATATGGCCACGGCCGGGCAATGGCTGTGTTCATGAGGCCTAAGTCAGGGCCTTTTTAACCAGGCATACAGCAGGGTAGGGTTGATCATGCTGATAAAAAGAATGCTTTTATTATGAATATCTGTGACCCCATTGCTGAGAAAAACACATTTTTATGTATAAACTAATGACCTAACTGGAGCACCAAGGGGCTAGCCAATGCCCTCTGAACACCAGTTTGTTATAACTCTTCATTTTTTGTCTCTCCCCTTTCTCCTTGATTGACAGCACTAGATATCTATCTTCCTGTGTCTAATTAGCGCAGCAGGAGCTACATTGATCAAGCGCTGAGGCCAGGAGATACAGCAGGTCTCAGCACTTGGAGAGCAGCAGGAGAACACAGAAGTTCTGAGACCAGGAGAGCAGACACAGGCACAAGAAGACATGGGTATACTTAATGTTTAGCCCTGTTAATTAAGGGAAAGGGGGAAGGGACTTAAGGTATAACAAAATGGTGTTCAGAGGGCTTTGGCTGGACCCTTAGGCAAGGGCTACAAGGTGACACCTGTCGTGGCCAGGATCGCTGAGCAGCAGTTATCCCATAGAAATGAATGGGATTGCAGTGTCAGTTGCAAGAAATCCAGCCGTGTTGGTGCCTTCTAACTACCTTAGTGCTCCAGTTAAGTCATTAGCATATAAATAAAAATGTATTTTTCTCAGCAATGAGGCTATGGATATTCATAATAAAGGTATCAATTATTTCAGCATGACCAATGCTACCAGGCAATATGGTTTAATAGGATTGATCATACTGACAGAGGCCCATCAAAGAAAGTAATTATCAGTCTGTCCATCTGTCTATCATATCATATAGCCAGTTTGCTTAGATACGGGGATGGGTAGCAAACTCAGGCTTTGCCCCAGGTGAAGGAAAGCATAGCTATGGCTCTGATACAAATGTGTTTAATAAAATAAATCCCAACATCCAAACAATTTCATAGTATAGGTTTGGTTTTAGGATTTTGTTTTATAAAGACTGGAATTTACTGAGTGTAACATGCTTATTACAGACTTGAACTCCAACAGCTAGAAAACAATCAACAATTCAATCTCATATCACTGCAGACACTTAGAGCAGAGCAAGAGAAGCAATAACAAAACAAGAAAACACCTGCTCCCATGATAGTTTTCATTATGCTGTTTGAAACCAACCTATACAAATCCCAGCCTGAAATCACTAGTAACATTCACTAAATATAGCCGGAAATTATCAAGGTTTCTGGCGCTGGAGAACAGTTGGAGAATAAAATGAAGAAAAGTAATGGTAGGTTTTTCAATAATTTTCTGAGAAGACAATGAAGATACACCATAAATGTCTGCAAAATATGGTCAGTAAAAAAAATATAGAATTTATATGTAGCTATAAAGTATAGTCTCATCCTCCCCCCCCCCCCTTCATGAACCTATAAGTTATGTATGTCTTCAGGAGCAACTATACTTTAGGAAAAGATTTGATACTGTATGTCATAGTGACAATTCAAAGGTTTTGATTGGTGGGATCTGAGTGCTGAGACCCTCGCTGGCGTTAAAGGGATGAGTTAGAAGCACTCAGCTAAGTGCTGTGCTGTCTCTTCTCACTGCCGCAGACAGGAAGGAAGATGACCGCAATAGAAAGTTTATGTTGCTGTCTTCAGTTTTATCTTCAGCAGCAAGGAGAGACAACACTCTGCTGAGTGCTTCCAACTCTTCATTTTAGGGATTGGCTAGGGTCTCAGCACTTGGACATGCACTGATTAAAACCATTGATAAGCCCTTTTGATAGTTACTCTTTAAGAATCAGCTGTAGTGCAGTCAGGGCAGTTGAGGTACCATCTTGAGCTACCATTTTGAGAGTTGAATTATCACAATGCACATTCAAGCTTTCCTCCTTACTTTCCTCCCACAGTGACCATCACAAATTCACCTTCCCAATGGACCAAATTTTTCTCTAAGAAATAAATAGTTCCATATAGGTAAGTACTGTAAAGGGATCAATATACAAACACTTAGGGCAAGGGTCAGCAACCTTTGGCACCCCAGATGTGGTGAAACTACAACTACCAGCATGCTCCATTCACTTCTATGGGATTTCTGAAAACAGCTAAGCAAGTGTGCATGCTGGGAGTCAAAGTTTCACTACAGCTGGAGTGCCGGAGGTTGCTGATCCCTGACTCAGGGGGTCATTTATCATATGGCAGTTTGCCACTTTTTGGCATAATTTTGTCGCAGATTTGGTCACAATGGGGTTTTGCAGCCAAATCTGCAACTAGAGATGAGCGTATAGAGTAACTTATATGTAGCGATAGCGTATAATTTATAGGACAAACTACGTAGCGAATGCGTACAAAACCGAAGCCAATCACCTAATATTCGGATTCGCAGCTAAAAATTTCCAAGATTCGATATGAATCAACGAATCGCAAATAGATTCGCTCATCTCTATCTGCAACTTTTCTCTGCTCACCCCACTTTTCCGTGGTGGTGTAAAAATGGGGCGTGGTGTGTATGGGGAAGAGAGTCAGCCATCCTGCCCATCTCATTCATCATTTTTTACGTCAGTTCATGGCGTAGATTAAAACATGTTGCACCATGCGCAGGCCTCTACATAACTTTGGCACATCCAGCACCAGCGCATGGGTCTTAATAAATGACCTCCTTAGATTCTACCTACAAGTTGCTAGTGTTCACTCACATAGCACCCAGCTTGCACTGGCACCGATGTGCTGCCCAAGTGCCTCTGGCTTCCTGCTTGTTCACACTGCTCAGATGTTTTAACCGGACCTTGATTTCTCCGTATCCACAAAATCCGGTATGAAGGCAATGAGCAGAGATTTCTCTAATAGTGAAGCACTGTTACTAAAAACTTCCTTAAAATGTTTTATTATACTCACATAAATACAGAGTGGGCCATTTATATGGATACACCTAAATAAAATGGGAATGGATGGTGATATTAACTTCCTGTTTGTGGCACATTACTATATGGGAGGGGGAAAACTTTTCAAGATGGGTGGTGACCATGGCGGTCATTTTGAAGTCGGACATTTTGGATCCAACTTTAGTTTTTTCAATGGGAAGAGGGTCATGTGACACATCAAACTTATTGGGAATTTCACAAGAAAAACAATGGTGTGCTTGGTTTTAATGTAACTTTATTTTTTCATGAGTTATTTACAAGTTTCTGACCACTTATAAAATGTGTTCAAAGTGCTGCCCATTGTGTTGGATTGTCAATGCAACCCTCTTCTCCCACTCTTCACACACTGATAGCAACACCGCAGAAGAAATGCTAGCACAGGCTTCCAGTATCCGTAGTTTCAGGTGCTGCACATCTCGTATCTTCACATCATAGACAATTGCCTTCAGATGACCCCAATGAAAATAAGCAAATAACTCCATATCAGCATGGCTTCATGAGGGATTGGTCATGTCAAACTAATTTAATCAGTTTCTATGTGGAGGTAAGTTCTAGACTTGACTGCAGCGAATCAATGGATGTCGTATATCTGGACTGCTCCAAAGCATTTGATACGGTACCACATAAAAGGTTAGTATATAAAATAAGAATGCTTGGCCTGGGAGAAAATGTTTGTATGTGGGTAAATAACTGGCTCAGTGATAGAAAACAGAGGGTGGTTATTAATGGCACATACTCAGATTGGGTCACTGACACTAGTGACACTAAACTGTGTAAAGTAATTAACACAGAAGGGGACAATACACTGCTACAGATGGACCTGGATAGATTGGAGGCTTGGGCAGAGAAGTAGCAGATGAGGTTTAACACTGACAAATGTAAGGTTATGCACATGGAATAATGGAAGTCACCAGTACATACCAAATGGTAAAACACTGGGTAACACTGACATGGAAAAGGAGCTAGGAATTTTAGTGAACAGCAAACTAAGCTGTAAAAACCAGTATCAGACAGCTGCTGCCAAGGCCAATAAGATAATGGGTTGCATCAAAAGAGGCATAGATGCCCGTGATGAGAACATAGTCCTGCCACTCTACAAATCACTAGTCAGACCACACATGGAGTACTGTGTACAGTTCTGGGCACTTGTGAACAAGGCAGACATAGCAGAGCTGGAGAGCGTTCAGAGGAGGGCAACTAAGGTCATAACTGGAATGGGTGGACTACAGTACGCAGAAAGATTATCAAAATTAGGCTTATTCACTTTAGAAAAAAGATGACTGAGGAGAGATCTAATAACTGTGAGGGACTGAGTATCCATTTGTATCAGGACTCCATCTTAACCTAAGATTAATTTGAAAGAAGACATTTCTATGTTTCTGGTAACTTACTTACAGGAAATTGCAGAACTAAATATATATTTAGTATAACGCTCATTGTAAGGGTAACCACTTCTTCTTTATCAGTTCAGAAATGCATGTGACCTTTTTGACTTCCTCTTAAAGCAGACACTTCTCTCTGTGATCAGGAAGAGTGGGTGGGATGGAACAAAATGTGTGGTTTGGTTCAGTAGTTCAGTAAATGTCATGTTAGTAAAAAGTTACAGAAAGTGCACATCTGCACTATAGGAACTCCACCCACCTAGCTGCGGTTTTTGTACTATAAAGAGCAACGTGTTCTGTCAATAAACAGGAAATATTTGATACAGCTGAACAAGTGTGCAATTTATTTCCTCTGAGCGCTCATCCTCATTGAATTAGGACCCCGACAATCATAGAGAAGGGGGTTTTGCCCCAACAAAACTTGGCGACCAAACGTGGGGCTCGACTAAAGGACACTTCATTGATCTCCCGACAACTTGGATAATCCGGACCGGGATGGACAGATATAAAAGACAGCGCTGCAAGGTAAGAGACTTTATCTTACAATATATCTGTGCCTCCCTGACCGGTTGTCTGGCTCGAGGGATTGTTGAAGGAACGTAAGTATAAAGTCCTTTTACAGTCGAGTCCATATTGATAAAGAACCTTGAAGGTTGATAATACCTATGATTGTTGGGTTTAGTTTCTGTTCATGAGTAACTTTGGGATGTTTTTGGTCTGGTTTTAGGAGTCACGGTATACGTCTTGTTTGTTCTTTACTGGGTTTTGAAAATTGCAGAACATTATAGAAAGGGAAAACTCAGGGACAAAGTAAACTATATGATTATAGTTGGGAAGCTTTGTTGGAACTAAGGAAAATAAATCTCAGAAACAGAGTACATGAAGTGGTAAAGCTCTGTTTGGAACTGAGGAGAAATAAATAGACGTCTGAATTGTGTTACTTTCTATAGTTGTTCTGGTTGGTACAGTTGAAGAGCAATGGAGAATAATTTTAGTATACCGGAAGGTTATAAGACAGCCAAAACATTGATGAAGGAAAGAGGAGGTAAAGAGAGTCTGAAGAATGTGGACAGGGTGCTGGAGAAGGCAGGGATGAAGTACGGGAATCTTAACCCTAGGAGTACTAGTACGGTGGCACCATGATTCATGGAGGAAGCCCGAGGAAGCTAGTCTGGGAAAGATTCAGAAGGACTCATTGTGGTTGGATAAAGGATCATGATTGTGAAGTAGTGGTTGATACATGGATAAAGGTAGCTCGTGAGGTTGAAACTGATGGGTGGAGAGGAGAAGTTGTGCAAGGCAGATTGTTGTATACTCACAAAGAGCAATGTGAGAAGTCTGGAGAAACGCCACCTCCATACCCCCTGGCCAGTGTAGCCACCAGACAGTCCAGGAGTGGACCAGAGGGATGGACGTGTAATGTCTGTGGAAATCAGAACCCAGACTAGACTGACACTTGTAAGGTTTTTGGGACATGTCGACCCCAGAAACCAGCAGGCATTTGTCCTGTATTGACTAAGACTAGAATCCTACCTGCTCAGACACCCACACCAGACACCACGGACACATTCACCCCTATGGCTCCCGAAGCCCCAGGACCGTTAGGACAGTGTGGTTACGTTACTGTGACAGAATATCACCCTTAGTCCTAAAGACCTATTAGGACTGTTGACTAGACTCCCAGACCCCTGATGAGACCAATGCCAAACTGCTAGGATGTTACAGCAGATTCAGGCGACATACAGAGTCACTTGGGCTGACCTGAAGGACTTGATGAAACTAGGGGAATCACAGTATCAGGTTGTTGACCCTTTCCTGACTGAACATAGGAGGAGGACTTTTGAAGATTTGTCTCTAGAAAACCTTATCATCAGGAGTAGAGTTTGTCTGAGTTTTCAAGGAATGGGCAAAGGGAAAGAAAAGTTGAGCGTTCCAGAAATCTAAAAGACATAGTTCAGGGACCTCAAGAGACAGTAGAGACATATGTAGCTGGACTGCGGACCATTTGACTGACATGGGGTGGGATCAGACTGGACTAATGGGTGAGACAGTACAGTTTTCACCCAATTATTAAACAAAAAAAAACAAAAAACTGCCAGAACCTCTTTTAGGGACTGATGTTTTATAAGCACTGGGAGCCCACATACACTTTGATCCCAATGGCACTACCCATGTAGATTTTGGGGCCCCAGAAGAAGTATTATGTCCCTTAATAGCGACAGTGGCCCTGCCTGAGACTGAGCCTTCAGAATTAACCCTTGTAGACCAGGCAGACCAGGTTGTTCTTGAGGTGGTAACGGAGGATTTGTGGGCAAAATCTAACACAGACATTGGAAGACTCCACATGTCTCTGGCTATGGTGTATTTTAAGCCAGGATGTCAGCCCCCTCAAGTGAAGCAGTGCCCGCTCAGTCATGCCCAGGAGATAGCAGTGGTCAGTCAAATTGATGATTTCCTCTAAGCCGGTATATTGGTAAAAACAGTATCTACCGATAATACCCTGCTGTTCCCAATAGAAGACAACAGTTAGGGGCCAGCCTGTCAGTTACAGGATGGTTCATGATCTTAGAGAAGTTAACAAGGTGACAGTTTTACAAACTCCAATAGTGCCAAGATCACATACCTTACTGTCACAAGTTCCATCCACTGCTACGTGTTTCACAGTGATAGACCTGGCAGATGTCTTCTTCAGTGTCCCGCTGTATCCTGACTGTCAGTATCTGTTTGCCTTTACATCTAAGGGTAACCAGTATACCTGGACCGTCCTGCCGCAGGGGGCTCAGAACTCCCCACCATGTATACACAGGCTCTGCAATCTGTCCTTACGTGGATGATTGGCTCCTGTGTGCTGAAGGCAATGAGACTTGCTGTGAAACAACTATATCTCTTTTTCCTCCATCAGAACAGGTGTAAAAGCCTCAAAATAGTGTATTTTTAGGACGCTGTCTCTCTCACGGAGCTCGTCACTTAACCCCAAAGAGGAAGGAGGCAGTGGAGAAAGAATACAAGTGTCTAAAGGAGCACAAAGCCTGAGAGTGTTTTTGGGGCTGGTGTCACACTGTCGCCCCTGGATCAGGCATGCCTCCATGTTAACGTTGCCTCGGTATGATTGTCTGTCATCTGACCCATTTCGCCTGACAGAAGAGGCAGTAAATAATTTTCATACATTGAAGCTGAGCATAACCTCAGCCCGGCCCTGGGTATTCCAAAATATGACGAGGAATTTCAGCTGTTTTGCTCAGAAATGCAGGGTCACAATACGGTTGTGATGACTCAGAAACATGGTGAATGCCAGAGGCATACTTTTCTGTCAGATTATATCCTGTCGCCAGAGGCGCCCCCTCCTGTGTCAGGGCAGTAGCGGCAGTGCAGGCAATGATAGAAAAAGCTTCTGAAATTGTGTTAGACTACCCGGTGACTGTACAAACATCTCATGACATTCAGGCACATTTCTATGGCCAGGCAACTTAGACTCCAGTGTGCACTCCTCATGGTACTCATACTACTCTGAATCCTGCTATTATGTTGCCGATTACAGATTCAGAAATGGGGGAGGGAGGTGTATCAGAACTTTTAACCAATCTTGTCGAACATGACTGAATACAATTAATACAGCAGGAAACATTTGATTTTGAACATGTTCATGAAAACCCCCTTGATAACCCCGATTTTGAGTATTTTGTAGATTGAAGCCGTCTCCACACTGGATATGCAGTGGTCACACAGCATGAGGTAGGGACAGCTGAACCACTGCCACCTCACATGTCAGTGCAAGAGGTGGAGCTGAAGGCACTCACTGAGGCGTGTAAATTGGCCAAGGGGAAGAAGGTGAACATCTACACAGACTCCAGGTATGCTTTTGGTATTGCACATGAATATGGACCTATTTGGCGGGCCAGGGACTTCCTAACATCAGCAGGCCAGCCTATAAAGAATAAAGACTCTGTACTTGAACTTATAAACTCTCTGTTGTTACCAGAGGAGGTTGCTATTATTAAGGTAAAGGCTCATACAAGATGTACCACGGTGGAAGCAAAAGGCAATGATTGAGCAGACAAGGCAGCCAAACAAGCTGCACTCCAGCCACTAAATGCTGACACCACCCCGGTGAGAGCCTTGAGACCTGAGGACATTTCAGTAAGTACATTTCAGAGAATGCTCCAACAAGCCCCTTCTGAGGGAAAAGAACAAAGGCCAAACATGGAATTTGGAGAAACAAGGACAAAATTTGTCTACCACGCCCTCTGTACCCAGCTATGGTTCAGGAGGCCCACGGGCCCACTCACCTATCAGAAGGTGCCATGGTAAGTGTGGTTAATGCAGGGTGGATTGCTCCAGGATTTTCTACAGTAGCCGCTCGGTTTGTACAAGGATGTATGGTCTGTGCACTGAACAATCCCGGTCAAGTGGTGAAGACTCCAAGCAAGCACCCCCAGGCCACTTTACCCGTTCCAGAGACTGCAGATAGACTATATACAACTGCCTAAGGTAGGAGTATATGAGCTTGTCCTTGTGTGTGTTGATCTCTTTTCAGGGTGGCCGGAAGCCTTCCCAGTAGTAAAGGCAAATGCAAAGAACACAGCAGAGAAGCTGGTCAGTGAGCTGGTGTGCAGGTATGGTGTCCTGAAGTTACTGAATCAGACAGGGGTTCCCCAGATTAGGATTGTATTTTTCCGCAACTGGTTGCAAATGAACAATGATAGCCTAAAAAGCTACATGCGGGCCCTCACAAAGAGGCTTGAGAACTCCCATAAACAAGTGTTTGCTTCCCTTCCAGATTCAGTAGAAGGAACACACAGTCTGAAACCAGGAGACTGGTGGTGATAAAAAGACGTGAGGAAAGGTCTGGATCCCAGATTTGATGGTTCTTTCCAAGTCCTGTTGACTACTCATACAGCAGTAAACGCTGAGGGCTGGATACACGCTTCTCACTGCAAGAAAGTTCCGACGCCCAAGGATGAAGATCCTCCTGCTGACAGTGGCTCTGACCTTGAGCGTGTCAGCAGTATTTCGTCAACTGAATGATGAATGGGACAGTGCTTTGATACTGCACCATCAGGTGCTGCTCGAAGGACTGTTAGATCTGTACTCACAGTCCCGTGAGTTCAAGAACTGTGCCTTATCTGGCAATCCCTCTGACCTTTAAAGAACTTGTTCATATGTCTTGTTAGCAGTTTGTCCCACAAGGAAGACCAGGGCCTGATGATTTAAAGTATAGTAGTATCTGCTGTGATGAAGCTGATGTGTATGTGTGCCAACAGGTTCTGTACCAAAAGGAGAAACTATCAGGATTATTGAGAAGTCTTGGGAACTGCATCGATACCTGGGAGGGAATCTGGCCTCCAGCTGGCGGTTGGGCCTATCCCAACTGAAGTACCTCTGGGTTAGGATGTCAGTTCCAAGATATCTCAAAATGGGGGAATTGTGAGGGACTGAGTATCCATTTGTATCAGGACTCCATCTTAACCTAAGATTAATTTGAAAGAAGACATTTCTATGTTTCTGGTAACTTACTTACTTACAGGAAATTGCAGAACTAAATATATATTTAGTATAACGCTCATTGTAAGGGTAACCACTTCTTCTTTATCAGTTCAGAAATGCATGTGACCTTTTTGACTTCCTCTTAAAGCAGACACTTCTCTCTGTGATCAGGAAGAGTAGATGGGATGGAACAAAATGTGTGGTTTGGTTCAGTAGTTCAGTAAATGTCATGTTAGTAAAAAGTTACAGAAAGTGCACATCTGCACTATAGGAACTCCACCCACCTAGCTGCGGTTTTTGTACTATAAAGAGCAACGTGTTCTGTCAATAAACAGGAAATATTTGATACAGCTGAACAAGTGTGCAATTTATTTCCTCTGAGCGCTCATCCTCATTGAATTAGGACCCCGACAATCATAGAGAAGGGGGTTTTGCCCCAACAATAACAATGTATAAATATATCAGGGGTCAGTACAGAGATCTCTCCCATGATCTTTTTATCCCAAGGACTGTGACCGTGACGAGGGAAATCCCCTGCGCCTGGAGGAAAGAAGGTTTGTTCACAAACATAGAAGAAGATTCTTTACGGTAAGAGCAGTAAGACTATGGAACTCTCTGCCTGAGGAGGTGGTGATGGTAAGTTCACTAAAAGAGTTTAAGAGGGGTCTGGATGTATTTCTGGAGTATAATAATATTACAGGTTATAGTTACTAGAGATGGGTTGTTGATCCAGGGAGTAATTCTGATTGCCTGATTGGAGTCAGGAAGGAATTTTTTCCCCTAAAGTGAGGAAAATTGGCTTCGACCTCACAGGGGTTTTTTGCCTTCCTCTGGATCAACTTGCAGGACAACAGGCCGAACTGGATGGACAGATGTCATTTTTCAGCCTTATAAACTATCTTACTATGTTACTATGTTACCCCAAAGATAAAAGTCTAAGGGGGTCAGATCGGGAGACCTTGGGGGCCATTCAACTAGCCCACGACGACCAATCCACTTTCCAGGAAACTGTTCATCTAGGAATTCTCGGACGTAAGACCCATAATATGGTGGTGCACCATCTTGCTGGAAAAACTCGGGGAACATGCCAGCTTCAGTGCATAAAGCGGGAAACACATCATCATGTAGAAATTTCACATATCCAGTGGCCTTGAAGTTTCCATTGATGAAGAATGGCCCCACTATCTTTGTACCCCATATACCACACCATACCATCAATTTTTGTGTTTCAACAGTCTTGGAGGGACCTATCCAATGTGGGTTAGTGTCAGAACAATAGCGGTGGTTTTGTTTGTTAACTTCACCATTCACATAGAAGTTTATCTTTGGGGTCATCTGAAGGCAATTGTCTATGCTGTGAAGATACGAGATGTGCAGCACCTGAAACTACGGATACTGGAAGCTAGCATTTCTTCTGCGGTGTTGCTATCAGTGAGTGAAGAGGGTTACATTGACAATCCAACACAATGGGCAGCACTTTGAACAAATTTTATAAGTGGTCAGAAACTTGTAAATAACTCATGAAAGAATAAAGTTACGTTAAAACCAAGCACACCATTGCTTTTCTTGTGAAATTCCCAATAAGTTTGATGTGTTACATGACCCTCTTCCCATTGAAAAACCTAAAGTTGGATCCAAAATGGCTGACTTCTAAATGGCCGCCATGGTCACACCCATCTTAAAAAGTTTTCCCCCTCCCATATACTAATGTGCCACAAACAGTAAGTTAATATCACCAACCATTTCCATTTTTTTTAGGTGTATCCATATAAATGGCCCACCCTGTACTTTAAAAACAGCATACTGTATCATTCCATATATCATCTGACTCGGGTCTCGCTTTCTCTTCCTCAGGGGTATCCACTTCCCTCTTTTAATTCATCCCTTTCCTGCTTAACTGGTGTCCTTTATCCCTACTATATAAAAAAAAATATTTAAAATCCCAACCTTCCATAATCTATACCACAAAGATTCATGAAGTGAATACTACAATTCATAAAACAATAAACTTTTGCGCTTTCCGTTACCCCAGGTATTTAAAAAAATCACATGCTTCAATTAACCAATAAGAAACAGGATTCCCACCCACATCATGTGATGAATAACCAGGAATATTTCACATATATTTCACACTGCTCTTTCTCTTTCACAGTGAAACCCATCAGATGTGCTCTCTGAGGACTGTATTGGTAGCCCTCATCTGTGGTCTCCAGAGAGTTCATAACATGAGTGTTAGATAATTGCTAGTGTTGAGCGAGCACCTCTGTGCTCGTATGCTCGGGTGCTCTGGCCGAGCACTAGGGGTTGCTCGAGTGCTCGGCCGAGTACCCGAGCATAATGTTAGTCAATGGGACTAAACCAGGCACCCCCCGCTCGGAAGAGGGGAGGGTGTCTGGTTAATAGAAAAAGGTCAGAATCGCGACTTCTTCTCTTTTACTCCTTTCACTCGTAAAAGTATGCTAATTAACTGAATTTGTACGCATTAGCGCACAATGCGTACGCATTAGCATACAAATGCGTACGCCTTAGCATACAAATGGGTATGAATTAGCGCACAAATCAATATTACAGTGCGGAGAAGAGACTCGAGCATTGCGCTTGAGTACACTCTGTGTTCGGGCAAACACCGAGCGGACCCGAGAGCAGGCATGCTCGCTGTTCGGCCGAGCATGCTCGCTCAACACTAATAATTGCTACAGATTTAGACAGACAAAGGAATTTGAATACACCAACTGCCCTGTTATAGCATCGGAACTACAGCTAATTTGTAAGACAATTTGCTTTCTAGCAATTGTCTCATGTAGACTTAAGTTCATGACAGGTGAGCCTATACTTTATTTTCTGTGTGTTTAGAAAAATGTTATATATTATGTTTATTATTCCTACATGTAAGCATTTCAGAAATCATTATTGCACTTATTTATAGTGTCTACTTGTCCCATGGCAAAGCACTATTTGTACACCATTTTCTTATTCCTCTAAATGTAGCAAGCAATCTAATGGATGACCCCTTTCCAGTCCACATTTCATGGTCCCCTTCTAACGTATGCTCTATTTTCTATCTGCCATGTCATTTACTTTGGGGTAGTTAAAATTTGAAAGTTTTTGGTTACACTTCTACATTTATAATAACCCTGTTAAAACCTAATTTGCTTTGACACTGCAGTTTCTTGTATGTAAAGATCTGTACATGGTATGAGACTCACTTGTTTCTCACACTTGATAAAGGAACAATGCTATTGCAAGACAGTCCAGAAATGATGCTGTACTTTACCACACTCTCGATTTCCATAACCACACCCTTTACCTGCAGTTTTCATTTTCTGCTATGGGTTTAAGACCTCATGCAGCCCACATACGGCAAATCCGCAATACAAGGGCACCAGCTGCGTGCACCCCGCATCACAGATCGCGAACCCATTCACTTGATGTGGTGTGAAACGGAGGCACGGATTGGAACCCCAGGGAAGCACTATGGAGTGCTTCTGTGGTGTTTCTGTCCATGCCTCCATACCACAAAAGAATAGAATTCCGCACCGCAAAAGAATCGGATGCGGATCGCGGACCCCATTGAAGTGAATGGGTCTGCGATCCACATGAGGAAGCCCCATGGCTGGTGCCCGTACATTGCGGACCGCAATTTGCCGTCTGCTGAACGGGCATGGCCAGCACACGTTTGTGTGAATGAGCCCTAACAGTGTAAGTTGTGAACTGATTAGTTGTAGTTGATAACTATACTACTTTTTTATTTGCATTAGTTTTTATATCAAATCAGTACTGTGAATATGACAAAAATAATATATTTCTTTAATATCAATTCAATACGTTTTGAGATTTTTTTTTTGTCTTTGTAGAAAATTGGCAAATATTTTTATATAAAATCTAAATCTTTCTGCGACCCTTCAGCATTTGTTTGTGGCATCCAAGCTTTGATACCAATGTTGCTTTGATACCAATGTGAACACCTCATAAGAATAAAGAATGATTATTTGGTTATTTTATTTTTCTGAACATCTTTATAGTTAAGTAATATGTATCTGCCCTTAAATATCATTTAGTGGATAGCTAGTGGCAGTTTAAATCAACTTTGTGTCATGCAGAGAAGAGTTCTACAGCATTGTAACAAATTGGTCTTTGGAAAACCATGTTATTCTTGAACCAGAGAAAGATTATATGTATTTAAAGGGAACCCATCGCCATGAAAACGCAGTACAATCTGCAGGCAGGATGTTATAGTTATATGTATGGTTGTAGAATTCATAGCATTGCATGAAATACAACCTGCTGCTAGTTATCGTCTATACCATAACATCTGATGGGTGAAGGTCTGTTCTCCATTCCAAATTAGGAGGTTTTGCCAGTTATTGTGTTGCAACTCCACCTTCCAGCATACTTGCATATTGTAAATGGTCTTTTTGGCATTGTGTAGATTTGCAGTAATACAATATACATCTATGTAAGTAAGGAGCCCATCTTCAAGGTATTAAAATTGAAAAGCACCACAGTCCCTCATTAGGAGGAGTATACCAAGTATATTAAATTTATTAATTCTTCTTAACTTTGTCTACATCTCTGTCTACTTCTTCACAGAACACCTAGTTTACATTTGAAGCCATTCAATGAGGTTGCATGAAATTCACCAGTAGATTCAATTATAGCAATTTACAGACATAGCTAGATAGAAAATCAGCATGATGTTAAAATGTAACACGTATTACATGTTTACAGCAAATCTATATACATTATCAATAAAAAAGAGTTCAGTAATATCTGTGTTATTTCAATCTCCTTAGGATACCATTAAATTGCCAAAGCCCTTTATATAGTGCCAAATAATTGATTTAAAACACGACAAAGGCCTGTTTCAGTGATGTTAATGGTTCCGGCAGGCTGTTCCAGCAGGTGAACAGCCTGCAGGATTCGTAACTACCGTGTGTAGTTAAGCTCCATGCTTGGCGGGTGCCGTTTTTATCATACAGCAGACACCCGGCCACAATGACTGGGGGGGGGGGGGGGTGATCCCACCTAACCCCCTCATTTAAGCCCTCAGATGCCGCTAAGGCAGAGGGATACAGCCTTCCAGTCGGAGCCTCGGAGTGAAATCTGGGGTCTCGATTGGTTACCATGGCAGCTGGGACGCTTTTGAAGCTTCTAATGACTGCCACGGTAACCTCCCTGCTGCACTTTACACGTGGCACTGCTTAGCAAGGAGGGTGTCAAAATCCTATTCACCCTTATATATCTCTATTAGGGTGACTAAGACATGGGATCAAAAGATCCCAGGTTCTAGCCCCCTAAGAGGGTTAAAAGTAGTCAATGTAAAAAAAAAAACTAAAAAAAAAAACCAATTAAAAGTTTAAATCACCCCCTTAAATCACCCCCTCGGAGTGAAATCTGGGGTCTCGATTGGTTACCATGGCAGCTGGGACGCTTTTGAAGCTTCTAATGACTGCCACGGTAACCTCCCTGCTGCACTTTACACGTGGCACTGCTTAGCAAGGAGGGTGTCAAAATCCTATTCACCCTTATATATCTTTCACCCCCTTTACATATAAAAATATATAAACAAAAAAAAATATTACGTATTGCCGCGTCCGAAAATTTCTGAACTATTAAAATATTAATTAAAAAAAATTCTGTGCGCTGTTCGCCATAATAGAAAAGAATAAAAAATTACACGATTCACCGTTTTTGTCACCTACCCCCCAAAAATTTAATTTTTAAGTTTTTATTTTTTTTAAAAAGCAGTAAAACAAAAAAAAATCTAAGTTTAATATCGCCGAATTCGTATTAAGCCACAAAATATGGACATTATGTAATTTTTAGTACACAGTGAATGCTGTGATGTCAAAACCCCAAAAACCTTGGTGGAATATTATTATTATTTTTTTTTAATTTCGCAGACATGGTCAATTGAATAGTGTCATTAAATGGTACAACTTATCCCACCCAAAATAAGCCCTCTTATGGCTACATGAATGGAAAATGAAAAAGGTTATGGCTATTGGAAAGTTGGGAGGGAAAAAAAATGCAGAAAATGAGAAAATGCAAAAGCAAAAATGGGCCCCATACTATATGCTCTGAAAACAATACAAACAATGAGAAACTTTCAAAAATGGACTGAGAATACATATAAAATGTACACATTAAAATTGTAAATGGCTCTGTTCTGTCAAATGGAAAACTACTGAAAGAAGAGAAATTACTTTTTAACACTGTAGACATGAACCCCTTTATAAAAAAGAATAATTTCCATATTCTAAGTGTAAAATTGAAAACTATACAAATATTTACTATGAACCGCATGGTATTTCACTTTAAAAAGTATTAGGGTTAAAACCAGATGGGTCAAACATGGTGGATGGATCAAACATAGCCGCAGGAGTATTGCCATAAGGGACAGGAGCCTGAAAACTAGTAGTTACCATATAATATGTTGGCCAAACAGGAGCTTTTGCTGGTATGGGGTTTGGCTGGTTAGGTGCGTGGCACAATATGCAAATTATTGCTGTTGTAGTCTGCAATCACCTGAAAATGCCCCTTTTGTATGAGAATTACATAAAGGGGTCACATGGGACCAGTAGTTGACCACTATATAAATTTTACCTAATAATTAAAGTTATACTTACTTTTAAGCCTTGCATCCTAAAACTACATATGACTAGTACCTTGTGGCACAGCAGGTGACTGGCAGTTAGAGCCAATGAACGGATAAAAGAGGAGAGAAAAACGTCATGGGGCATTCAAAGAGTGACAGAAAAAGAAATCCAGAAATCTCCGCCCCCCTATTTGTGAACATACTTCTCCAAACCCAACCGATCTCTTGCCCCACAGGTCGAAGAACCCTTCTTCTGCCATCTGCTTTTGCTCCTTTTCCACATCATCTAATACCGATGATATGTCATCAGAAATATCCAGCTCTCTGCATCTTGCTGACTTTTCTTGGACATGGAGACCGCAAAGGATGATTTGAAAGAAATAAAGCCAGCAAAAGATCAGGAGGGTCATCATTAAGACCTGACCCCCCCCTAAGGGTGACATAAAAAAAGAATGATTTCCATATTCTACTACATATTACTTCTATAGTCAACTACATGGAAAGGGAGGGACTGTAGTACCAGTAACTTGGAAAGGTGCATGTTCAGCTTCTGCGCCGTTGGATGAGTGCACGCACACTGTTGTCTTTTTGTGATCGATTGCTGTTGAAAAGTGACGAGGAGAAGGAGCATCAGGAACAATAGCCGACATTGAAGTCAATGGGAAGGAACGACACCATCCTTCTGTTGATGATGTCAGGCTCTGACTGCTGGAGAGAGGGTGCAGGCCAATGGGAGATGCAGTGACTGGTGCATCAGGCTTTAACACTAGATGAGTGGCATGATTTTCCAACGCCACTTTATGGTGACGCGGGACCACCTTGACAACATTAACACCTTGGCCATACCTCACCTTCTGCATACCGCCACTCAATTGTCCCCCAGTGACTGTGTAAAATATTTCCACAAAGACGTCAGGTGTCTGGTCACGTGACCCTCTATCAGCGGCCATCTTATGGACATAACCTCTATGCAGACAGCACAGAAGATTTCACCAAGGGACATGACTTATGAAATCTAGCAAACGGTACAGAATTTCAAGAAAGGCTATATTAGTAAATGCCATACAGTCATACCTACAAATTGGTCACAAGTAGCCAAAAAGTGGAAAATCCCTTTAACCTTTGCAGTTTACCTCCAGTTTCACAAGAAAAATTATTAGGATACAGCAACACATTCAGGTTTCCTGATGCAGTTTTGGAAGCCAAAACCAGAAGTGAATTTATGATCCACTCCTGATTTTGGCTTCTAAAACCACATCGGCTTATACTGCAGGACTTTGCAATATACAGTGCCTTGCGAAAGTATTCGGCCCCCTGGAACTTTTCAACCTTTTGCCACATTTCAGGCTTCAAACAAAAAGATATAACATTTTACATTTTTGGTGAAGAATCAACAACAAGTGGCTCACAATTGTGAAGTGGAACGAAATTTATTGGATCATTTAAACTTTTTTTTAATAATAAAACTCAAAAGTTGGGCGTGCAAAATTATTCGTCCCCCTGCATTAATACTTTGTTGTGCCACCTTTTGCTGCGATTACAGCTGCAAGTCGCTTGGGGTATGTCTCTATCAGTTTTGAGCATCTAGAGACTGGAATTCTTGGCCATTCTTGCTTGCAAAACAGCTTGAGCTCTTTGAGGTTGGATGGAGAGCGTTTGTGAACAGCAGTTTTCAGCTCTTTCCACATATTCTCAATTGGATTCAGGTCTGGACTTTGACTTGGCCATTCTAAGACCTGGATACGTTTATTTTTGAACCATTCCATTGTAGATTTTGCTTTATGTTTGGGATCATTGTCTTGTTGGAAGATAAATCTCCATCCTAGTCTCAGGTCTTTTGCAGACTCCAACAGTTTTTCATCCAGAATGGTCCTGTATTTGGCTCCATCCATCTTCCCATCAATTTTAACCATCTTCCCTGTCCCTGCTGATGAAAAGCAGGCCCAAACCATGATGCTGCCACCACCATATTTGACAGTGGGGATGGTGTGTTCAGGGTGATGAGCTGTGTTGCTTTTACGCCTAACATATTGTTTTGCATTGTTTCCAAAAAGTTCGATTTTGGTTTCATCTGACCAGAGCACCTTCTTCCACATGTTTGGTGTGTCTCCCAGGTGGCTTGTGGCAAACTGTAAACAAGACTTTTTATGGATATCTTTGAGAAATGGCTTTCTTCTTGCCACTCTTCCATAAAGGCCAGATTTGTGAAGTGTTCGACTGATTGTTGTCCTATGGACAGACTCTCCCACCTCAGCTGTAGATCTCTGCAGTTCATCCAGAGTGATCATGGGCCTCTTGGCTGCATCTCTGATCAGTCTTCTCCTTGTTTGAGATGAAAGTTTAGAGGGATGGCCGGGTCTTGGTAGATTTGCAGTGTTCTTATACTCCTTCCATTTCAATATGATCGCTTGCACAGTGCTCCTTGGGATGTTTAAAGCTTGGGAAATCTTTTGGTATCCAAATCTGTCTTTAAACTTCTCCACAACAGTATCACGGACCTGCCTGGTGTGTTCTTTGGTCTTCATTATGCTCTCTGTGCTTTAAACAGAACTCTGAGACTATCACAGAGCAGGTGCATTTATACGGAGACTTGATTACACACAGGTGGATTCTATTTATCTTCATCAGTCATTTAGGACAACATTGGATCATTCAGAGATCCTCAATGAACTTCTGGAGTGAGTTTTCTGAACTGAAAGTAAATGGGCCGAATAATTTTGCACGCCCAACTTTTCAGTTTTATTATTACAAAAAAAGTTTAAATGATCCAATAAATTTCCTTACACTTCACAATTGTGACCCACTTGTTTTTGATTCTTCACCAAAAATAAATGTTATATCTTTTTGTTTGAAGCCTGAAATGTGGTAAAAGGTTGAAAAGTTCAAGGGGGCCAAATACCTTCGCAAGGCACTGTATTAATTCTTCTAAGTAAGTGTATTAGTAAAATGTATTGTTAAACCAGAGCATGGACTGGCCAAGTGTCTGTACTGAAGACTACACTTCAGTGCAGGAGCGAGTGCTATAGGATCCATGCTATAGGAGAAGCATTGGCTTCCTCCCTGAACATGGTAGCCTGGATGCTTCTTAGGTAAATGCAGACTGCAGCACAGACCTCGACTAGTCCATGTTGCAGGTTAACAGAAACAAATCACTATTACACTGATTTAGAAAACTGTTATATTGCACTTGTGAAACTGGAAGTACACATTAAATACATTCTTATGGCATCCAACAAATTCAGGTAATTCTTTAATAATCAGCTTTTAATAGCGATGGGTGACTTTGAAATACAAACCCAGGGCTTGCCGCTGCTACCTCTTTCAGATGAACGAGATGTCAAATACAAACTATTTCTATTATCCACAATTGTAATGTCAGGTTTAAGTTGATTGACTTATATATTGTAAGTAGTTTACAGTATTATGAACCTGAATAGCGCCTTGAGTATTTCTACAAAAAACTCATATGTACAACAGTATGTACGATAATACACCCATAAATTCAGTGATTTTCATCAGTGATTGTAAGCCAAAAGCAGAAATGGAGCCTACACAGACACAATGTATAATGGAAAGATCTGCACCTGTTCTGTGTTTTTGACCCACAACTGGTTTTTGCCCACAATCACTGATGGGAATCACTTATCGAATCACTGGAGTGTGAACTATGCCTGAGATGTACTTCAACTGTGAAATCTTGACTTGCATGATCATTTTCTGCAGGTACGGTGTGTGATGAGGTACAGGGGCTTAATTAGAATTCATAGGACTTCATAGCAATGCCACAAATGGATCCCATTTGTTAGCAATAAGCTGAAATGCTGTAATGCAAATAATCCTACATTTACTTATATTCATGGTGACTCCGTACAGAAACAGAAGTCCCGCAAGATTGATCAAATGGTTCTACTGATCCAAATGGTGGCAAAAACGAAATCTTTGTAAAACAATATTGTAGTAAATCTTTATTTGCTGCTTCTCCATGATAACTTGTGATAAGTTTACCGCAGTCCGCTAGAAACCATGGGATAAAACAATGCAAAACTCACCAGACAATGTCTGATGTGCATGAAGAAATATATTTTTATGACATTGGGAGTAATACAAACGTAATTTAAAAGAGTTTTTCCTCTAGATATGAATATAGTCTCAATAGTAAATGCAAACATCAGACTCGGACAGGCCCACAGGGGAACAGGTGAATCCCCTGGTGGGCTCCTGTGCAAGGCGGATTCCTACCAGGAATCCCAACAATCCCAAAAAAGGGATGCTTGGTCCCCATTCACACAACTCTGTTGACTTTTATCAGTGCTCCACTAAGTCCAACCTATTGCTTAGATGGATCAATAAATAGCAATAATTTTATTTATAATATAATTGTATGTGCAAAACCAGTGTCATAATCAATTGAAGAGAGTTTCCTAGGTGTTGTTCACCCGGGTCTTTCAGACAAACCTCCAATATGGCCATAAATGAGGAGGGAAGCATACCTACCTAGTTTCTGACACTGAGTTCTAGCTCCTTTGCTCCCCCATTGCTGGTCTCCCCTTGTCAACTTCCAATTTGACATAGGTCACGTGGCTACAGCAGCCAAAGACTGGCCACAGAGGTGACATGCATCACATGACCCAGCGGTGGCAGGGGACTGATTGAGCTGGAACCCAATTGCAGGGAGCAGGTAAGTAGGCTTCCCTGGGCAGATCCAGCCACGTGGCGGGGTTTGCACAAAAGGCCTGCTAAGGTGAACAACCCCTTAAAGGACGTAGCCACATGGCATGGCATGGCATGGCCATTAGTAACCCGCAAACCATATGGCCATTGACAGTGAAAAACCAAATAAACAATTCAGATCTAATCAGTTAATAAGATCCTCCTGCAGCTTGTATGGCTGTGTAGTACTTGGCTGCATAGTGGTCCTGTCCTAACTGTGGCAGAGCAGGACCCTGCCATATTCTTATGTCTTTTTCAATACTTACTGTATTTCTAAATACATAATGACACTGTTACAATTCTGTAATATTAATCACACAATGAATATATGACATGATACTGTATGTGCTTTGTATGAATTTCCAGTTGTCTCGGACTGGTGTTCTAAAATAATTTTTAAAACATAGATATTAATTTTTAAATTACTGCAATATTTGCGATCACTTCAATATCACCTCATAATCCTCTGGAGATTTTCTTCCACAATAGTCACTTAGAGCTTTCTGGAGAAACTAATTAGTCAGCAAATGATAGCCTATGTGAAGAAGCATCACAAATGAGGTATTTGTTTACTGATTCTTTGCTGTAGCGTATAATCTTTGTTGTAATTAAAATGTGAAGCTACATTGTTAAATTAAAAGGGTATAATTCAAAGATAATAGCTACATTTTGCACAGGGCAACTGAGGCGTATGTTGACATATTTATTAGCTATTTAGCTTGTCACGCTACTATGAAAGTAAAATAGATCTAGATTCTGAACACACTGGAAAGTTAGCTCAAGTACTAAAGCAGTAAAATAAGATTCAAGCTGTCGAGGTAGAATAAATGTAAAAACACAGAATATTTTAAAGCCTCAGTTTAGTCATAAAACAACATTTCACCATTGTAGCAGTAGTAATGTATAATGTCTTATTAGATGTTTTCTTTTTCTTTTGTGATGCCTCTCCTCTGCTTGTTTTGATGTTAACCATCCATCAACTTTCAGGAGAATGGGGCAGAAAAGGAGTACCCGCAAAGAAAAGGGTATGATGACCCCTGGGCTTGAGGTAGGCAGGGAAAACACAGGCTAGACTTTTAGAAGGAAGGCAGGCAAAGTAAAATAAAAGGTATGTATGAAATTCTGAATTAATTTCTTTCCAAATAAGAAATTGTGAGAACCAAGGAACAAACTATTATGTATAAAAATAGAACAATCTTCATTTTATTTTATAATTAAAACCAATATATGATCATGCTGTGACTGCCAAAGACTTGAACACTGAAATGCTCTCTCTATTGCACGTGAAAACGGAATTTTAGAAATTTTTGCAAATTTATTAAAAAGGAAAAACTAAAATTTTGCATTTGACATAAGTATTCAGATTTCAGACCCTTTGCTATAACTGAACTTAAAGGGGTATTCCCATCTCACAAATGTAGTTTGTATAATTAGATATAGCCATACCAATATTATTACTAATAGAATGTATTTATATAAAATTTACTGTTTAGAAGATTTGCCTATTTGTATAGACATTGTCCCACACACATCAGTCAGGCCATTGCCCCTAGTTACGGCCACCGTGGCCATGTAGTAGTGGTGGCCGGCTTGCTCTTGTTCAATCCCGTTTTTAGGTAACTGCTGTATTATGAACGCACATTACATCAGCATGTGGAGACACATCTTAGGGTTGTAGCATTTTTGTCTGCGCTTCCAAAACGCAGAGAAACGGATCCTGTTCCAAGATCACTTCATCTCTATGGAGCAGGATCTGTTTATAAAGTCTGCATTTTGGACGGATCCTGACCATTGCGTTTTGGACCGGTAGCATCCAAAACGCAGATGTGAAGTACCCTAAGATGTGTCTCCACATGCTCATGCAATGTGCTTTCACAATAAAGCAGTTACCTCAGAGCGGGTTTGAACAAGAGCAAGCCGGCCATCACTACTACATGGCCACGGTGGTCGTAACTAGGGGCAACGGCCTGACTGATGTGTGTGGGACAATGGATATACAAATAGGCAAATCTTCTAAACGGTACATTTTATATAAATACATTCTATTAGTAATAATACTGGTATGGCTATATCTAACTATACAAACTACATTTGTGAGATGGAAATACCCCTTTAAGCTCTGAGGGGCCTCCCATTTCTTTGATCATCTTTTAGATGTTTCCATACCTTGGAGTCCACCTGTGGCAAATTCTGTTGATTAGACATGATTTGGAAAGACACACTGCTTTCTATATAAGGTCTCACAATGGACCATGAATATTAGAGCTAAAACCCAGCCGTGAGGAGAAAAGAACTGCCTGTAGAGCCCAAATGATTGTGTGGAGACACAGATCTTGAGAAGGGTACAAAAAAATTCTACTGCAATGAAAGTTCCCAAGAGTGCAACGACTTCCATAATTCTTAAATGGAAGACATTTAGATCAACTTGGGCTCTTCCTAGAGCTGACCTCCCCACCAAACTAAGTAATCAGAGGAAAAGGACCTTGGTAAGAGAGGTGACCAAGAACCCAATTGTCACTCTGGCTTAGGTCCAAAGATTCTGTGTGCAGATGGGAGAAACTTTAAGAAGGTCAAACATCACTGCAGCACTCTGATAATCTGAGCTTTACAGCAGAGTGACAATAAAGAAGCCTCTCCTCTGTAAAAGATACATGAAAGCCCACCTGAAAAATAGGCACCGCTTATCACCTGCTCAATAAAATCCCTACAGTGAAGCATAGTGTTGGCAGCATCAAGCTATGGGGGTCTTTTTTAGCTGCTGGGACAGGGAGACTGGTCAACTGTTTTTAATAACAACTTGATCCAGAGTGCTCTGGACTTCAGAATTGCCTGAAGGTTCACCTTCCAACAAGACAAAGACCTTAAGCACACAGCAAAGACAACACAGGAGTGGCTAAGAGACTCTGTGAATGTCTTTGAGTGACCTAGCCAGAGCCCTGACTTGAACCCATTCGAACATCTCTAGAGAGACCTGACAATGACTGTCCACCGATTATCCACTTCCAATATGCAGAAGATATGCAGCGAAGGATGGCAGAGATCCCCAAATCTAGCTATACAAACCTTGTGGCACCTTGTGTCAAGAACACTTGAGGCTTTAATCATTGCCAAAGGTGCTTCAACTAAGTACTGAGTAAAGGTTTTGAATACTTATATCAATGCAATATTTTAGTTTTCCATTTCAATAAATTACTAAAGATTTCTAATCTTTTGTTTTCACTATATTTATTTTTTTTAATTATTTCAGCACAAGGCCACTACATAAAATATAAAAAAGTGCAAGGGTCTGAAGATTTTATGAATGCATTGTAGTGTATGTACTTTTTTAAAATTTTTTTACTGGGGATAGGTTTGTCAGATTAATGTGCTTCTTGAGCATGTTATTATCTGATTGTCACATCATTTTTAGTGGTGAATGTTTGTGCAGTGTATGATTTGTTTTTAATCTTAGAATACCCATGTATTGATTTTAACTGGAAGATTAAATAATTTTTTTTCTATTTTTATTAATATTTTTGAGCCATTTATGCTTATGCTCTGTAGGGGCTAATGTATAGTTGTGTTGGGCAGATTTCTTAACAGTGTTTTTGTAATTTGTGACTCTATTATGTTACTATCTATGGCAGTTATCCCCAACTTTTACAAAGATGTTTTCCCATGCCAAACAACTCCAAGTTCCAACCCTTATGCCTACCTCAAAAAAGCTTTTTGTGGGATCGGCCAATCATTCCATAATCCTTTATTAGATTTATGTGCGGATTCCTTCTGCCTGCCACCGGGCACATAATTGTATTATCGTGAGATCTGAGTTTGGGAAAAATACACGGCTTTGCAAAAAGAGTTTACTTAACTATGATAAAATATATATATACAGTACAGACCAAAAGTTTGGACACACCTTCTTATTTAAAGAGTTTTCTGTATTTTCATGACTATGGAAGTTGTAGATTCACACTGAAGACATCAAAACTATGAATTAACACATGTGGAATGATATACTTAACAAAAAAGTGTGAAACAGCTGAACATATGTATTATATTCTAGGTTCTTCAAAGTAGCATCCTTTTGCTTTCATTACTGCTTTGCACACTTTTGGCATTCTCTTGATGAGCTTCAAGAGGTAGTCACCTGAAATGGTTTTCATTTCACAGGTGTGCCCTGTCAGGTTTAATAAGTGGGATTTCTTGCCTTATAAATGGGGTTGGGACCATGAGTTGTGTTGGGCAGAAGTCAGGTGGATACACAGCTGATAGTCCTACTGAATAGACTGTTAGAATTTGTATTATGGCAAGAAAAAAGCAGCTAAGTAAAGAAAAATGAGTGGAAATCGTTACTTTAAGAAATGAAGGTCAGTCAGTCTGAAAAATTTGGGAAAATTTTGAAAGTGTCCCCAAGTGCAGTCGCAAAAACCATCAAGCACTACAAAGAAACTGGCTCACATGAGGACCGCCCCAGGAAAGGAAGACCAAGAATCACCTCTGCTGCGGAGGATAAGTTCATCCGAGTCACCAGCCTCAGAAATCACAGGTTAACAGCAGCTCAGATTAGAGACCAGGTCAATGCCACACAGAGTTATAGCAGCAGACACATCTCTACAACAACTGTTAAGAGGAGACTGTGTGCAGCAGGCCTTCATGGTAAAATAGCTGCTAGGAAACCACTGCTAAGGACAGGCAACAAGCAGAAGAGACTTGTTTGGGCTAAAGAACACAAGGAATGGACATTAGACAAGTGGAAATCTGTGCTTTGTTCTGATGAGTCCAAATTTGAGATCTTTGGTTCCAACCACCGTGTCTTTGTGCGACGCAGAAAAGGTGAACGGATGGACTCTACATGCCTGGTTCCCACCGTGAAGCATGGAGGAGGAGGTGTGATGGTGTGGGGGTGCTTTGCTGGTGACACTGTTGGGGATTTATTCAAAATTGAAGGCATACTGATCCAGCATGGCTACGACAGCATCTTGCAGTGGCATGCTATTCCATCCGGTTTGCGTTTAGTTGGACCATCATTTATTTATCAACAGGACAATGACCCCAAACACACGTCCAGGCTGTGTAAGGACTATTTGACCAAGAAGGAGAGTGATGGAGTGCTACGCCAGATGGCCTGGCCTCCACAGTCACCAGACCTGAACCCAATCGAGATGGTTTGGGGTGAGCTGGACCGCAGAGTGAAGGCAAAAGGGCCAACAAGTGCTAAGCATCTCTGGGAACTCCTTCAAGACTGTTGGAATACCATTTCAGGTGACTACCTCTTGAAGCTCATCAAGAGAATGCCAAGAGTGTGCAAAGCAGTAATCAAAGCAAAAGGTGGCTACTTTGAAGAACCTAGAATATAAGATATATTTTCAGTTGTTTCACACTTTTTTGTTAAGTATATAATTCCACATGTGTTAATTCATAGTTTTGATGCCTGCAGTGTGAATCTACAATTTTCATATTCATGTAAATACAGAAAACTCTTTGAATGAGAAGGTGTGTCCAAACGTTTGGTCTGTACTGTACAGTCATGGCCAAAAGTTTTGAGAATGATACAAATATTAATTTTTACAAAGTCTACTGCTTCAGTTTTTATAATGGCAATTTGCATATACTCCAGAATGTTATAAAGCGTGATCAGCTTAACAGCAATTACTTGCAAAGTCAATATTTGCCTAGAAAATGAACTTTATACCCCAAAACACATTTCAACATCATTGAAGCCCTGCCTTAAAAGGACCAGCTAACATCGTTTCAGCGATTGCTCCATTAACACAAGTGTGGGTGTTGATGAGGACAGGGCTGGAGATCAATCTGTCATGATTAAGTAAGAATGACACCACTGGACACTTTAAAAGGAGGCTGGTGCTTGGCATCATTGTTTCTCTTCTGTTAACCATGGTTATCTCTAAAGAAACACGTGCAGTCATCATTGCACTGCACAAAAATGGCCTAACAGGGAAGAGTATCGCAGCTAGAAAGATTGCACCTCAGTCAACAATCTATCGCATCATCAAGAACTTCAAGGAAAGAGGTTCCATTGTTGCCAAAAAGGCTCCAGGGCGCCCAAGAAAGACCAGCAAGCGCCAGGACCGTCTCTTAAAAGTGTTTCAGCTGCGGGATCGCGCTACCAGCAGTGCAGAACTTGCTCAGGAATGGCAGTAGGCAGGTGTGAGTGCATCTGCACGCACTGTGAGGCGGAGACTCTTGGAGCAAAGCCTGGTCTCAAGGAGGGCAGCAAAGAAGCCACTTCTCTCCAGAAAAAACATCAGGGACAGACTCATATTCTGCAAAAGGTACAGGGAGTGGACTGCTGAGGACTGGGGTAAAGTCATTTTCTCTGATGAATCCCCTTTTTGATTGTTTGGGACATCTGGAAAACAGCTTATTCGGAGAAGACGAGGTGAGCGCTACCACCAGTCTTGTCTCATGCCAACTGTAAAGCATCATGAAACCTTTCGTGTGTGGGGTTGCTTCTCAACCAAGGGAATCGGCTCTCTCACAGTCTTGCCTAAAAACACAGCCATGAATAAAGAATGGTACCAGAATGTCCTCCGAGAACAACTTCTCCCAACCGTCCAAGAGCAGTTTGGCGATCAACAATGCCTTTTCCAGCATGATGGAGCACCTTGCCATAAAGCAAAGGTGATAACTAAATGGCTCAGGGAACAAAACATAGAGATTTTGGGTCCATGGCCTGGAAACTCCCCAGATCTTAATCCCCTTGAGAACTTGTGGTCAATCATCAAGAGACGGTGGACAAACAAAAACCTACAAATTCTGACAAAATGCAAGCATTGATTGTGCAAGAATGGACTGCTATCAGTCAGGATTTGGTCCAGAAGTTGATTGAGAGCATGCCAGGGAGAATTGCAGAGGTCCTGAAGAAGAAGGGTCAACACTGCAAATATTGACTTGCTGCATTAACTCATTCTGTCAATATAAGCTTTTGTTATTCATAATATGATTGCAATTATATTTCTGTATGTGATAAAAACATCTGACAAACACACATAAAAACCAGAGGGCAGCAGATCATGTGAAAATATAATATTTGTGTCATTCTCAAAACTTTTGGCCATGACTGTATATATATATATATACACACACACATACATACAGAGTAAAGTAAGTAACAGTCACCTGTTGTGAGCCGTAAACAAATGAGCAAGCTCTCATAGACCAGTGCCAAACATTGCACTCATCAGATGCCCATATGATACAAAGAGAGGTGATGGTAGCAAGATATATCATTCCCTAATGTCTTCAATGGAGCTAAGCTTTTTGTTCCATAGCTAAGTGTTTTCTAGTCTCCTGGCCTAACCTAGCCCCACCTAAAGGTCTGTATACGTGTACAGTTACTTCATATTGCAGGAATGCAGCCATGTATCAGACATCTCTAGCCAACTACATTACAAGGATTTAAAGGGGAAGGATCAATAAAAACCATGCTATATAGCAATGCACATATTGAAAACTTGAGATAAAGGTCACTTTCTGAGATTTTTAAATGCAGAAATAAAATTAGGATTGGAATTTACTTATATTTTGCACAGAGTCATATTATAGCACTCAAGGTCTTATATTATATAGGACTTTTATAAGACCTTACTGTACCATTGGAATACTTCTGATTTCATGTGGAGGCAAAATGTTTTTCTTGCTAGATTACATGTGACTCTAATGGAAAAAATAGGCCATGTTCCATTAACTTCCATGTGACATAGACACCTCTCCTAGAAAGATTACTTCTATAGGAGAATAGTGTGCTAGATGCAAGCACCATGCAACTGCACTTGAAATACCTTGATATTGCATATGAGCTCACTGCCCTGCTGTGTGCATGAGGACTTGAGCTGTACTTCATATCTGTATTAAGGTGCCCACAGACTAGTATGAACCCACACTGTAATACATGGCACACCATATGAAGTACTATAGAGCTAGTCTCCCATAGACACGTTGCTTCTAGGGGAAGATATAATACAGCACCTATGTAGCATGCAATGGCACATGGACTACAGGTGACATTCAATTTGTAACATACAAAACAAGTATATGATGCTATAGAACTTATTTTATATGAAAATAGAAAATGTCATAAAGTTTGTAAAAGGTTTTGTGTGGATTTGCACATTTTAAATAAAATTATGAAAAAAATGGCTGTGCCAAGCTTGTATTCAATCATTTTGCGCCCATCTATATAAAATTTTACTGAACTTTTTGCTCTGAAATGAACATTTGATTAATGAAATGTCACAAACCACAGTTGTATTTATTACCTGTAAATTGATTGAAGTTGTTTTTCATTTTGATGGTAATTAGTCTGATAATTCATTTAATAAATGACTGAGGAGTTGCTATCTGTGAGGTGTTGCTATCTCTGTTTTAATTTGGGTACCTTGCATTTTAAAGAAACTTTTCAAAGCTGTTTTTCTTCTTTAGAAAGCATTTAGCTTTTAAGGATTTGTATGAGATCCCAAGTGTGTTATTGTTCCCTCCTATGAAGGTTATTCCTGCTGAAAGAACACTCTGCTTATAGAAACATTTTTCTCTAGTCCCCATGGTGTTTTTATGGAGACGATTCACTACATCCTGAATTTAGTGTTTTGTAGTACAGTACATTTTTGTTCACAAAATGCACATATTGTATCCTTGTGAGAATGCTCAATTATCTACTTGAACGACACTCTAACAATTTTGATTACTTACTGTATCTCATTTTAGCATTTCAGGTAATGTTGACATTTAAAATATTCTCAGAATTTAATACATTTTCCATTTACAGATACTTAAATTATCATAATCATACTTCTAAGTAAAACAAAATAGAAGGATATACTTGACTATGGAATTACATGTAGTGGATATAAGGTAATTGACATTACTGAGCAGGTCTTTTTATATTCACAGTAGAATAGGCATCAAAATTCCAGTATACAAGAAACAGTTTCAAATTATTAGCATTTGTATAAACATAATATTTGACATTATCTAAAAAAAAATAATAATTTGGAAATTATATTGCATTAATAAT
>ONZH01007692.1:0-90995 GCA_900303285.1 Rhinella marina | reverse complement strand
TAAAAACATTATTGCTAAAATACAGCAAAGACAATTATGCAAACATTTAGTGCAATTTCACATTTGCAAGCATAAAAGGCTCAGATATATGTTTGAGTCTCTCCTCGTGGCTGCTTGGCATGATAAAAAACTGGAACACAGTCCAAAATTCAATTGTAATCCACGTGAGGTAATTTTGTAATCCAAAAAGGTAACGTGTAATCCACATGGATAATATAAAATAGCAGCAATTAGAGAACCCTTTTTGCAAAGCGGTCTCCCAAATAACATGAGGAGGGAAAAAGGAAAATGGGCACGCTTAAGCGTAACTGGGAATTTTCTGCAGAATGGGGGGGGGAGTCCATCTGGGTGAGAGTCAAACAGGGTGCAATACAAACTAAACAAACAAAACAAGTGCCAACTAGCTCTCACCCGTCAGGTGCAGTCCATGGTGTGGCTTGCATAGTTCCTCCAGAGGTGTCCTTTAAATCACTCAGCCAGTAGTTGGGTTCCTCAAATGAGGGACCTGAATTCCTCTTCCCTTGAACTACTACTGAATGACATCAGAAGATGCTTCTGCCTCCTGTAGGCCAAGCTGGCTGCCATGGTAGAGCTCCACTGCCCTCTTCTGCCAGAAGTCAGACTTGACCGGGCCCGGGTGGTGGTCACGCTAGTGAGCTCTGCAGCCACTTGCGCCTTTATTTTTCCGGATTCTCCTGCCAGGACAGCAGGGGTAAGGACTTCTGGCTGCAGCGGTTGAGTCAAGGTTGCGCCCAAGGAAGAAGCCCCAGCTCCCCTGGTTGCTGCTGACTTCATTTTCCAGGGTAGTTGGTACTGGTGGATCACTGTGGACTGGAATGTAAACAATGTTGTTGTCCGCTGATCCAGCTGAAAAGGACTGTGATGGTGATGGTGGTAGGCGTCCTTCGCCTGGTGGTTCCTCCGGCCAAACTTTCTGGTTGTGATGTAGGGACCAGGGGCTTAGATAATAAGGTAACCCCGGTAGCAAAGGGGCCTTTCAGGGATGCCATGGGAATATATTCCACCTGATCCCACCTGATCCCCCACGTACAGGGTTGGGGCAGATACGGCCGTTTCACTGACCTGCAGCCCACAAAGTACTCCTTTCCCTTTCTCGTCATCCGCCAGAAAGCCAGAGCCTCGCTCCACTGAAAACCACAGGATGGTTCCCTTTCGCTGCTCCAGTGTAGGGTCTCCCGGCCTCGGATGGTCCAGTACTTGGATGACCCAGTCCTCCACTGCATTCTTGTAGTCCCATAGGGTCTGGGCGTGGGTTGTCACTGATGCTGGCACAATCGGATTGTGCCGCATGGAAGGTGTTGTTGTTGTTCTCCTTCTGGGCAGCGAAGTGGATGCACCAGCCGGCAAGGCGAATATGGAGTCAGGAGCCGGTGAGACTCTCTTGCACAGTTGTTCCGCACTGTTCTCTGATCTCTGAAGCCGGCGGTGGTTCGGGGTACTTGTTCCCAAAGACCATTTCCCCCCACTTTGGTCGTAGTTGCTTCGCCATGCTGTGGATCTTGTTTACCGCTGGCTTGAACTGGAGAGGAGGGCGGAGTAATGAGGAAGGAGTCTTCATTGCCTATATGTGCAAATAGTTAGTTTCCAGTGGACCGGGCTGGTTTTTCCCGCTTCTGAGGGGGCATATCATCATTTTCCCGCTTCATGGGGCCGGGGAGAGGGCAAGAAGAATGCGTATGTTGCGTACGTAGCGTACGTAGTGTTAGCGCTCAAAATTTTAAGAACATAACCTACGAAGCGGCGAATAGATTCGCTCATCTCTAGCAAAGATCAAGGGAGCCAGATGATGTGTGCGGCAACCTCTGTAGTCTTGAGTGATCCAAGGGCTCTAAAAGAACACAATGAAATCTTAATAGACACCAGTGCTGATGCATTGGAGTCTATGAGAGAAGCGATTTTATGATTGCTTGTTATAGTTCCCTATGGGAGCTATAAAAAAAATGTAACAAAAATGTTTTTAAAAATATAAAAAAATGTAAATTCACATCACCCAGCTTTCCTCAAAATACATAAAGAATAAATAAATGAACATCATGGGCTTTACCGTCTGTGAAAACATGCTTACTGTTAAAATATGAAAATATTTATCCCATAAGGCAAACGGCGAAACGGAAAAAAGTCAAAAAGACTAATTTGCTGTTTTTTTTGTCGCTTTACCTTACACGAAAAATGTAATAAAAAATGACCAAAAAGTCTTACACACCCCAAATTGGTATAAATGAAAAGTAAAGATCACCCTGCAAAAATGAGCTCTCACACAGCTTCATACACATAACTACAAAAAAGTTATAGGGGTCAGAATATGGCGATAAAATTTAAAAAACTGATTTTTCAAGGTTTTTCTTTTCTTCTATACATATGTGGTATCGCTGAAATCATATTGACCCGGAAAATGAAAGTAAAAAGTTAGTTTTACCACATAGGGAACACCGTAAAAACAAAACCCATAAAATTGTTGCAGAATTGTGTTTTTTTTTCAAATTCCACCGTATCTAGAATATTTTTTTCCAGCTCCCCACTGCATTGTATGCAATATTAAATGGCAGAATTAGAAAGTACAACTTGTCCCACTACAAACAAGCCTGCATACGGCCATGTGAATGGAAAAATAAAAAGTAATGGCTCTGGAAAGGCAAAGAGTGAAAATGAAAAACTTCCGGAGCTGAAAGAGTTAAGTTAAAATTTGGAATGTTCTAAGAATCCTTTATACAAAAGCTGTTCTATATAACTTGCCATGAGTAATCCTGATTAGGGCAAAACAAACATTTTATGCTGCAACTTCAGTATCAAACTTAGGAAAGAATAACACCACTGCTGTTCAGTTGTTTGAAAGGGCTGCAGCACTCTTTTGAGCACTGCATCCTTTTTATAGTATATATACTAATCATAACACCATACATTGTATAGGGGCTGTTTTTGGTATTCACTTGGTACTAGGCTACAGAAAATCATGTGACTGATAGATGCAATGTCACAGGCTGAGAGATGAACCCCTACAATTAGATATTGGTGACCTATTCTGAGGATAGTCCTAAGTACTAAGTTACCAGAAAAACCATGGGTGGTATTGATTAACAGACTGGGAACTTAAAGTGGCCCTGGAAAAAAAAAACTAAAAGAGGCCCCTTGTTGTAGGCGGGTGCAACTTAATAGAAAGTGGGTCAACAAAAGTATATAGGGCTAGCATAAGTAGGCAAGGACAACAGAAGTAAGAGGTGCCAGCATCACAAAATACCACCCTAGCAGAACCAAATACCACAGTGCAGCGCAAAATACTATCACCCTCTCCACAGTATTCAGCTGTATCACTGTCCTGAGGCTGATGATACAGTTGAAGTCAGAAAGGCACTTATGGCCTTGGTCAGGTATATAAGTACCTACATTAATTAATGCTGAGAGCATCAGATCATTATGTACCCGTTTGGTGACCATGAGGAGGATTTGGGTGGCCTTCTGGTCAGTGGCCCACCGGGAAATTTCCTTGTAGTATCTATGACCAGTCTACCCCTGGGACATTTATTATAGTATTATGTCACTATTGTGGCGGGAAAAAAAAGACATACATTTTGGCGCATGCCAAATTTGCAGCAAAATTTGTGATTTTTCTCACTACTTTTCAGAAGTGGTGAGAAAAGGGGGCCTGGTGAAGGCAAGAGGGCACGGAACCAGTAGGCCTGGCACATTTATTTGCATTCACACCAGTTTTCTGGAGTGAATTAAGACTATGGCTAGGAGGCTGCTATAGATTTTAGTTTGTCAAATAGCAAGAGTGTGTATTGCCAAGATTTATCAGAGGCCTGTGTCTCTAAATATATCTGGAGCACTCTCTGGCGTAACCTACATCCGATTTTTACATAAGTAAAAGTAGATAAAAGATCAAGTAAATGAATCAATAATTTTATACTTGGTCATTTATTTATTGAGGAAAATGATGGATAGTTTTATCATGTGTCTGTGAGTGGCAAAAGTATGTGAACCTTTGCTTTCCGTATATGGGGTGATTCCCCCCCCCCCCTTGTGCATCAATAACTGCAACTAAACATTTCCAGCAATTGTTGTTGAGTTCCATATATTGGCTTGGAGGACTTTTAGCACATTACTTCGTACAAAATAGCTTCTTCTCTGTTATGTTGCTGATTTTTCTCCCATGCATTGCTCACTTCAGGTACTTTTACAACATTTCTATTGTATTAAGGGCAGGAATTCAGCAGAAAAAAGTCAGCAGCGCTCACAGGAGCATCAGTGCCTTCTCAAAACACCTGATCAGTGAGGGTCTGGGGTGTCAGACCCCCATCGATCAAATACTGATGCCCTATCCAGAGTGCTTTAGAGGTTACCGTGGATTCCTTTGTGACCTCACGGACAGTTACACGCCTTGCTTTTTGCTTGATCTTTGCTGGTTGACCACTACTGGGGTGGGTAATAATGGTCTTGAATTTCCTCCAATTATACACAATCTGTCTGACTGTAGAATGTGGTGTCCAAACTCTTTAGAGATGATTTTGTAACATTTTCCAGCTGTATTATGTTAGGTCCTCAGAAATGTCAGAAAGGTTCATTCCATGATACACTCCCACAGGCTTAATTTTGCAAATTTGACATGTGTCACTTTATGTGCTAATAACTTTGGAATGCTTTTATTTATCCAGGCTTTCTGAGTTTCTTTCTCGTGACATCTTGTACTTGATGTTAGGGGTAAATTTGGGTCGATAACTTTTACCTTTATATTATAAAAATCCAAAATTTTCAGAAAATTTGGGAAAATGTAATTTTCTAAATTTGAATTTCTATGCATTAAAGGCAGCTAGTGATACCTCATTAAATAGTTTTTACTTAAGAATCCCTATATGTCTAATTTATGTTGGCATCATGTTGAAAATTACATTTTATTTTTTTAGGACGTTAGAAGACTTTAAGAAACAATTTTTAATATTTTCTATAAATTTTCAAAACTGACTTTTTCAAGGAAAAATTCAGTTCTGAAGTCACTTTGAGCTCCTTATATAATTGAAACCACTCATAAATGACCCCATTTTAGAAACTACACCCCTCAAATTACTCAAAACTGGTTTTACAATGTTCTACAAGAATTAAAGGAAAATGAAGGTCAAATTTACAACTTTCACTTTTTGTGCAGATTTTAATCCAGTTTTTCCTATAACACATCAAGGGTTAACAGCAAAACAAACCTCTATGTTTATTACCCTGCTTCTGCAGTTTACAAAAACACCCCATGTGTGTTTGTAAAAAGCTGTATGGGCGCACAGCAGTTCTCAGAAGAAAATGAGCAAAATATGTTTATTGGAGGGCAGATTTTGCTGGAATGGCTTATGGGTGTTGTGTCCTATTTGAAGGGACACTAAGGCTACCCTACAGGAGCAACCCTCCAAAAGTGACTTCATTTTGGAAACTACACCCCTCAAAGAATTTATTGAGGGGCATACTGTCCTCAGTCCTCCACTTTTACCTCAGAGGTGTTTCACAATATTTAGAAACACTTGGCTGTGAAAATGAAAACTTTTTTGCTTAAGTCAAAATGAAAACTTTTTTGTTTAAGTCAAAATTTTTCACTTTAAAAAGGAATAACAGGAGAAAATGCACACCATAATGTGTTAACAATTTTCTCCTGAATATGGTAACACCCCATATGTGGTTGTAAAAACTACTGTATGAGCAGACAGCAGAATTCAAAGCAAAGGAGCGGCATCTGCATTTTCTAATATGGAATTTGTTGAAATAGATTTTAAGGGCCATAGTTTTTTTTTTTATTTTTTTGTTGACTGAGCTGTGTGGGGACTCTTGTTTTGCAAGATGGGCTGTAATTTTTTACTGGTACAATTTTGGGGTGCATATAACTTTTTAAGCGCTTTTTATTTTTTTATAAGGTGAAGTGGGCTAATATTGCAATTCTGCCAGTGTTTTTTATTTTTATTTTTTATGGGGTTCTCCATGTGGTATATTTGAAATAATAATTTTATTCTGTGTGATGATATGGTTATGGCAACACCAAATTTGTATTGTTCTTTCATGTTCTACCACTTTTATATCATAAAATCACTTTTTATTAAAAAATTTTTTTGCATCACATAAATCTAAAACTTTTTTATTTTTCTGTCAATATAGTTATATGAGGGCTTATTTTTTGTAGGATAGGCTGTAGTTTTATTGGTATTATTTTTGGGATGCATATGATTTTTTGATCACTTTTTATTCAGTTTTTTTGGGAGGTGAAGCAAAAAACAGCAATTCCGCTTTTTTTTTTTTACATTTTTTACAGCGTTACAGTGTTTACCATGTGGAATTAGTACCATGATCATTTTATAGATCAGGTCATTAAGGACGTGGCAATACCAATTATGCATAGTTTTTTTTATTTTTAATTTTTTTTTAAATCTTTTATAAATGAGCGGATATGGGAAAAGGCTATTTATTTTATTTTTAATTTACATTTTTATTTATTTTTTTTACTTTTTTATTTTCATACTTTTTTTTTTATCAAGTCCCACTTGGATCTCGAAGATCCAGTTGGGATGATGGTTGTACTATACTTTGCAATGCTCTTGCATTGCAAAGTATAGTACTATCAGGTTTCCTGATAGATGGCAACACTGGACGCCTTTTCAAAGTGGCTGGTTGCCATGGTAACCATCGGCCATCGCAACCCGGCAGCCCGATGGTTGAGAGAGGGAGCCTAAGGGGTCTAAGGGGTTATAGCAGAGTGTCAGCATACAGCTGACACTTGCTGCTAATGGTGGCGGCCAGGGGCGTAGCTAAAGGCTCATGGGCCCTGGTGCAAGAGTTCAGCTTGGGCCCCCCTTCCCTCAGTGCTTTGTGTGTCTTCTTATGCGGCACAAGGGTTTTTGGGCCCCCTCAGGCTCCTGGGCCCGGTAGCGACTGCTACCTCTGCACCCCCTATAGCTATGCCCCTGGTGGCGGCTCAGGAACTGAGCTGCCGCCATCACATTCAAGAGGACCATCACAGGGGGCAAAGATGAATACTGGGAATATAGTAGGGGGCAGAGGACATCGGCAGGCACGTGTGGAGGAAGGCTGGCGAGTTTGAAGGAAGAAAGCAGATAGGTTGCAGGCACTGATCGCGTGATACGGCATATGGGGAAGGCAGGAGGCATTAGGGCACGCTTATAAGGGCACAGATCAGGGAAGAGGGCTAAATGACGGTCACAGATTGGGGGCACTGATCAGCTAATGCCTGATTTCAGGCAGCATTTCTACACTGCCGCACTCCGATTGGTTAGTCTGTAGGGACTGACCAATCGGAGCGATCGCCGGCAAGGGACCAATCAGAGTGGCATTACTGGACTCTGCACTGTCTGTGACAGCAGTAGTGCAGGGGCAGAAACTTTAATCCAAGCATTGGATTAAAGAGCTGCTATAACGTTTATATACGTGCTATCTGCACGGGGTATGTGTAGATAGCATGTATATAGCCGTATGGCAGTCGTGAAGGGATTAAATAAAACATGACTCCCAATCAAACCTTGATCCCATTGATTGAAAACACAACTCTAATTATACCTTCAAATTATCTGTTAACCTTAGAAGTTCACATACCTTTACCATAATAATTACCTTTCTTATAGACATGTTATATTGGATCATTCTTCAGGATCATGACTAGGGATGAGCGAACAGAACCTGCCTTGCAGGAGCCTACCTTCCACGAAAGTAGCAGTGCAGGGGTTCACGGAGGCAGCGACAGCAGGTAGTCAGCGCGGAGTGTTAGGGGGAAAATGTCATACTTGGCGGTGTGGCAATTTTATGTTAGGCCGCTGGAGTAGGTATTCATGGCCATTTGCCGAATCTGTAGGCAGAAGGTGAACCGTGACCAGGGTGCCAATGTTGGCACCATGGCCCTGCGTCAACACATGCAGCTTCACCATAAAGTGGCCTGGGAGAACCGTGGCTCCAATGTGGTGATCCAGCCGGCTGCAGCAACCGCTCCATCACCCAGTGGCATGCACCCAATTTCATGCAATCAAGGCTACAACACCTCAGCCAAAGGTAGCTGTCTGTTCTTCGCATAATCTGCTGGTCCTGATGCTCCTTCTCCTCCTCCTCCTACTCCTCATCAGTCATTCTATCAGCAATCGATCACCGAATCAGTTCCCAAGAGACAACAGTATGCCTGCACTCATCCAACGGCGCAGAAGCTGAACATGCTCCTGGCCAAGTTGCTGGTGCTGCAGTCCCTCCTTTTCCCAGTGGTGGACTCTGCACCTTTCAGAGAACTGATGGCTTGTGCCGAGCCGAGGTGGAGAGTCCCAAGCTATAATTCCTTTTCCAAAAAGGCAGTACCAGCCCTGCACACATATGTAGAACAGAAGGTGGGTTAGTCCTTGAGCCTGTCGGTGTCGGCCAAAGTGCACGGCAGCACAGACGTGTGGCGCTGTAAATGCGGTCAAGGACAATATATTTACTTTACGGCCCACTGGGTGAATGTGGTTCCTGCACAGCCACACCAGCAACTTGGCCAGGTGACACTGCTTCGGCCTCCACATTCTCACGTTGTTGGTCCTGCGACAATGTCCACCTCTGCCTCCTCATCCTCCATCGTGTTCTCAGCCTCCACTGCAGGGACAATTCACACTGCTCCTCCAGCATACCACATGTGCAGGGCACGGCATTGTCACTGCTGTTCTGCACCTAGTTTGGTGGGGCGAACGGAGTCACAGGGGAGGAACTCCTCCACGCCCTACATCAAGAAAGCAAATCCTGCCTTTCTCCTCGACAACTCAAAATCGGAACCATGGTGACCGACAACAGGGAAGAACATGGTGTTGGCACTGTGTCAAGGAGGGCTGAGCCATGCACCCTGCATGGCGCACGTGTTCAATCTGGTTGTAAAGCGGTTCCTGAAATCTTCACCCCATCTGCAAGACATCCTGAAAATAGCCAGGAAACTTTGCATGCACTTCAGCCACTCGTACACCGAAAATCACATCCTCCTTGACCTGCAGTGGCAGAACGGCGTACCCCAACATAGGCTGATATGTGACGTTTCCCCCTGTTGGAATTCCACTCTCTATATGTTGGACCGATTATATGAACAGAGAAAGACCATAAATAATGATTTCTTGATGATACATGCAGACAGAGGTACTTCCCTGTTTAAGTTCAATGTTAGCCAGTGGCAGGTCATTCGTGACACCTGCTGTTTGCTCGGGCCCTTTGAGGCTTTATTTGTCAGTTGCCAGGACTACAAGAGGAACAATGCCATTCCACTGATTCATGTCCTGGAACAGATGCTGCTAAATCTGGCTGGCCAGGGGACAGGAGGCGTGACGACTACATCTCACGTCCACATGAGCCCTGTGGGGGCTGAACTAGAGGTGGAGGAGGACATTTGAGTACAAGTAATGAGTAGAGAAATGGGTGGTTTTTCCACACAGGTGACAGAGAGGAGGAGCACGAGCAGCTGGAGGAGCTGCAGGGTGATGAAGATGAGGCAGATGACCCAGACACACCGTGGCAATATGCAGTAGAGATGGAGGCAGGGAGTCCCTCCGAGTCATTTGCGCAAATAGCCCAATGCATGCTCGCTTGCGTAGTGACAGCCGAATTGCCACCATTCAGCAGAGGGATGACTACTGGCTCTCCACCATGTTGGACCTCGCTACCGGTCAAAAAGGGGGGCCTTTTTTTAAACCGCTGAGAGGGAGGACAAACTGAACTACTATCAAGACATCCTATGGAGTCAGTTGGCAGCTGCCTATGTGCGCCATTGCCCATCCTCTGCGCTCACGTTCCACTTCCATGACTGCTGGGGGGGGTTGGGGCAGGAGCAGTACCAGCTCCATCAGTAGCAACTTAATTCTAGAGTCGCTGATGAGCAGTTTTCTTCACCTGCCTACTGAAGAAACTACTCACCAGCAGCAGCAGCTAGACATAGAGCAGAACCGGAACCAGCAGGTGGTGGCATACCTAGAGTACACCCTGCCACCCCACATCAAAGATCCCCTGGATTACTGGGCAGCCAAACTAGATTTGTGGCTGCAACTGGCCAAGTTTGCCCTGGACAAGTTTTCCTGCCCGGCCAGCAGTGTGGCATCAGAGCAGGTGTTTAGTACGGCGGGGGACATATTTACCCCAAGGAGAACTCGCCTGTCCACCCAAAATGTGGAGAAACTGACCTTTGTGAAGATGAATCAGGTGTGGATCAGCCAGGATTTTCACATACCAGTGCCTGATGCATCAGACTAGATCATTCATGGTGCCACACCTACATGTTATCAAAAGAGACCTGTTTTTTCTTTCTACCTGCTTCAGTTACTATTCTTATGCTGCCACTGGCCTGATGCCACTCACCTGTTGCCAGGTGCTCCTACTGCCACCCACCATCTTCAGCTGGTACTGGTATTGCCCCCCCCACCTCCCCACTCTGTTACTGGGCCACTTTGTGGTCTCCTCATGCCTGCCCCTGGGCCCACCCCACATCACCACTCTGTGTCTTCTCATGCTGCTGCTACCTCAGCACTATGTCACTGGGCCACTCTGTGGTCTCCCCATGCTGCTGCCACCTCACCACTATGTCACTGGGCCACTCAGTTGTCTCTTCATACTGCTGCCACCTCACCACTATGTCACTGGGCCACTCTGTGGTCTCCTCATGCTGCTGCCACCTTACCACTATGGATCCATTTTTTGGAGCTTATTGTTCTGACAGATCAGAGGTAGGGCAAAATAATCAGTGACGTCAACACAAACTTACTGCTGACTGTCTCTCCACTCTGTCAGGGGGACTCTACTTGTCTCAGTGTGTAACAGAACAGGTTCTATAGACATCTATGTGGAATCAGCTGACGGTGTAAAAGGAGTGCTCTCTTTCATGCTATAGTAGGATCTTGGGCCTCTGCACGGTTCTTTATAGCTGACGCTAATATTGACCTGTAAGACTGACTTCACACTGGAGTTATTTGGTCAGTTTTGGCCCCATAACTACCCAAGTGAAGGTGCAGTGATTCTAAGAATGATGCCTGTCATTTTTGTGTCATACTGGCTCACAGTATTGTTTCACTACCACAGCAGACTCCCTATATGTGTTTCTGCAAGGCACAGTGTTCTACACCACTATAAAGGCTCTCTGCAGCCAGGAAATAGCTGTTTTTTAACATGATTAGTCAGGAATAAATTTAGATCAAATTGAAACTTTTTGGAAAATTCTGTGAACCGATCGAATCAAATTTTTGAGAAATTCGCTCATCTCTAGTGAGGACCACTACTCCTAGGAGACTGCAGGGTCACAGGCCAAAGAAGTTCTGTAAGCTACAATGTTTACAGTCAGCAGAGTGATCAGCATTATAGCTATACAGGGTCTGCAGCAGGTGAGGGGAAAAGTGTTAAAACACCCATCACTACAATTCAGGGCATGCATAATCACAAGCCTGCATTTCACAAATGGACACTTATACAGATGCATCCAAGCTAAAATTAACATTTTCACTACACTTTCAAACTACATTTTCAATAGATTTCAATGGCTTTTGTCACGAGACAACCGATATAACGCTTTAGCTTAAGTGCCAACTTACTACTGTTAGTAAGATAATCAGGATAGAGACTTTCTGTCTAGTTTACTCAGACTGCCACCATACCTCATCATCTGGGGAGTGAAACTGCAGAAACTACTGCTGGGTGTACTACAACTTATCTTTTGCATTTAGTAAAATGTTTTGATGTATTACTCCTGACCTGATTCCTTCAATCAACTTTTCACTGCACCGATCCACAGGGACTACACCATGACACATCATCACATCAGAGCCACATCCTCTGCACAGGCTCCTCAGGGGTTCTCTGCACATACCATATATACAAGTAACATATTATTTTGACATACAAATACAATGCATTCGGAAAGTCTCCAGACCCTTTGACTTTTTTCACATCTGTTGCAGCCTTGAGCTAAAATAAAATAAAAAAAGTCAAGTTTTTCTGTACTCAATACCCCATAATGACAAAAAGAAAACATAATGATTCTTTGATGAATACCTGATCCAGAGTGCTCTGGGCCTTAGTTTACAACTTTAGTTTTTCTGCTTTCAATAAATTAGTACAGATTTCAAACATTCTGTTTTCACTTTCTCATCATGGGGTATTGTGAGTGCTGATCGATGGGAGAAAAACTTGATTTTTTATATTTTAGCACAAAGTTGCAACATAACAAAATGTGAAAAAGTGAAGACTTTCTGAAAGCGATTGTACCCATTATCCATCTATATATATATATATATATCTATATATTTACGCACACCTCTCCTGCAGATAGACATACAGACAAACATACAATATCATAATACATATATATATAAATATATATATATATATATATATATATATATATATAATATATATATCATATACATTCACACACAGGCACCTATGAACACACACACAAGTAAATACAGTAAGCACTTATCTCCTTCCTTGGCTGGAGGAGCTCACGTTTCTTGCAGGGGTAGACCTGTTCTGTCCGGGCAGCAGATACATGATATTGTTAAAGAGGATGTCTCATTTCAGCAAGTGGCATTTATCATGCAGAGAAAGTTAATACAAGGCACTTACTAAGGTTTTGTGATTATCCATATTGCTTCCTTTGGTGGTTAGACTCATTTTTCCATCATATTATACAATTCTCATTTCCATGGTTATGACCACCCTTCAATCCAGCATCAGTGGCTTGGCTTGCACGCTATAGAAAAAAGCACTGCCTTCTCTGGTGGCCAGGGCCATAGGAACGCACATAGGCTGGCACTTTTTCCTTTGTGCAAGCATGGCCACCAATGCTAGATTGAAGGGTTTTTGTAACCATGGAAACTAGGAGTATATAATGTGATTGAAAAATGAGTCTAGCCAGCAAAGGAAGCAATATGGACAATCACAATACATTAGTAAGTGTCTTGTATTAACATTATATACATAATAAATGCCATTTCCTGAAGTTAGACAACCCCTTTAAGGAGAAGGTGCCTCCTCTCAAATGTGCAGTGCTTAGTATTGAAGGACTAGCATTTATTAGGGGGAAAAATACAGTTAAGCAAATAAGAGACATATAGATGGTGGGCATTATTTACAGAAAATATCTATTTTTATTTTGAGGTGAAAGTATTCCTGTGACAAAGACACCACTTCCAAACATTAACAACTCCATTCCATGGATGACACACAGTGGTGAGGACTACAAAAAACATGTTCTTTATTGTGGAACTGAGGTCATCCAGGCAAAAAGAAACAATCAAGATCTTGTAAAAGCTGTTGTCCTACAAACTGGTGGGTATACTGGTTTTAACATATCAGAAACAGTGTCTATAAAAAGACAAATGGAGCCACTAATGTACTATAAAAATATGACAATCTTTATTACATCTTCACATATATAAAAGTTAAAAAGTCAATGTTGTACAGGGAGGGTAACAATGCAGACAAGAACCCCCGGACGAAGGTACGCCGAAACGCGCGTCGGGGTAATGCCATCCCTGGCCCTCTACTTGGTTTTCATCTTATTTGGTGAACTTTTGCACATAATATTTTGGATTTATCATTGACTATATGAGTAGGGATAGCAGTCATCTATTATGATGGTTTTTCCACTGGGGACTTTGCTTATCAGTGATATACCTGTATTCAGCTATGTGTGATTATATTATTTTTTTGTTTACCCACTATGGTATCTCGTTATTGGCGTGGTTACTTATCACATATACCTGACCGCATACTGGTTGCCACTGTGGCACTATACCCCTCATTACATGAGTGTATGGGACCTTGGCGGTATTTTTACTGTATATTATTATTATATGTGACTGCTGTTCATTTTTGTACTACTGTACTATTATATTTTTATGTATGGGCCAGGGATAGGGTTCTTGTCTTGTACAACATTGACTTTTTAACTTTTATATATGTGAAGATGTAATAAAGATTGTCATATTTTTATAATACTACCAACTTAAATATTTTTATAGTACATTAGTGGCCCCATTTGTCTTTTTATAGACACTGTTTCTGATTTGCTCTTTTGGGAGTTTGTACTGTTATGTATATTTAAGCCATTTTGCTGCAGGTGGCGTGGGGGTTATTATTATTATTATTATTATAGATATATATACGTCTTTTGTCCCGCCATTTACTTTGCAGTGGGTTGATTATTATTATTTTTCCTTGCATGGTTTTAACATATGTATGATATAGTTGTTTAAAGGATTACAAGTCAAATCTCAACTACACATATATGACCTAAAAATTCCACATCTCTAATTGTTGGAAAGGAAAAACCTCTTAATATTTGATATTCTCCATTAAATTCTTTACACTCTTCAAACCATTCCAATCTCCCTCCATCAATGTTCTTTATCCATACTGAATAAAACAACCATTTGGTCAATTTCTATTGGAATAAAAAACATCCCAGGCTCACCCTGGGACTACTCTCCCACAAAAAAATCATGAGTAGGTATGGGCCTGCCAGACTCATATCTTTAATATTTAAAGATATGAAATAAATCTCTTCCTAACATCGAAATAGAGCATGCCGTATTAGGCCCCTTCTACTATGAGGCTAATTTACTACTTAGATCGTGTTTTCACAAAGTAAACATATCACTCTGTTTACATCCTGCATGTACGGTAGCACTTCTAGCAACTGTATCCAACCAAACCAATGCTGAACCTCTCCTTTCCTGCCACAGCTCCAGAACCACACCCAACAATGCCCACCTAGTTTATTGCTCCTCCTACCCAGCTAGTTAGATAGTCACTCCCCTATCTCTACCCCTGTCTCTGCATTGATATGCTCGCGGGCATAACATCGCAATAATTTAGAAAGAGCTGCATGGACATGGCCATGTGACCAACTCTTAATGGAAAATAAGAGCAAGTTAAAAGCTATGTACATCTTTGGGGAGAAATGTGTATTTATGCATTGTACTCATTATGAGCTATAAATTATTTTCTTTATTTTCTTTATTAAAAATTTTGAGCCCCTTTCTCTCTACAGCCTTAAGATTCTCTAGTAGAATGATCTGTATTTTTACTGTGTTCCATCAAGCAGCTCAGCTAACTGTTCCTTATGTATGATCTGTGACTGCATAAACAGTATAGCTCAATTATCACCTTAGTGATAAGAATGTAGCTTAAATGTGAATTTAAAAAGTGTTTATGACCTTTTAGTAATTTAGAGATAAGGTTTATTAGATGACCAGCACACACTGAAAGTGAAAGTACGATGTACACAGCTAGACAGTTAAAAAAAATACATTAATCTCCTGAAAGCCTCTCTGGTTCCAGTAATGAGGCTGCAATTCCTCCTGACCGTTAATGTCCCATACCTGATCAAGTGTACCACTAGAACCATTCATTGTTCTTGGCAGTGATGTGCCAGGCACTGAGCGTCTAACACTTGGGTAAACGCCACCTCTGATGTCAATGTATGGCTGGAGTTCAGTGCTGAAACTGAGTGGCTTTCAGGATGTGTGAATGTGTCATTTTTTCCAAGTGGTTATTAAGTTTTGTTGGGGGCGGGGGAGGAGGGTTAAACAAACCCTTTAATTAATTGGTTCTCTGACAGACATTCTCTAGAGACATTATTGGAAGCATTTTGATACTATTTATTGGTTTGGATAATCCAGCATAATAATTTGCCCTGTTCTAATACATATATTTAGTGGACTTTTTTTATTTATCTTTCTTCATCTTTTAACTTCCAAAATGTAATTATATAGGAATAACTTTTTGGAAATTGATATATAGTTGTGCATTTCTCCAATGGATTTTGTTTTATTTAGGATTCAATACTGCAAAGGGAGATCTAGTAAGAGCGATTCTGTATAACAAACCGATGAATGTGAAACTGCATAGAGAGGCCATAAGATTTCTTATGGTTCTTGTTTTTTTTTCTATTTTTGGAGTAATCTATACCGCAGCTGTGCACATAAAGAATGGAGTAAGTATTTTGTTTGCGCTGTGGAAGCAAAATCTATCTATCTATCTATCTATCTATCTATCTATCTATCTATCTATTATATATCTATCTATCTATTATATATATATATATATATATATATATATATATATATATCCGCCACTTGTTGGCTTGTGGGTGAAATTTCAGGATGAACCTAAAATGCACTCTAACCTTTACAGGTGAACTTAATGTGACCTTCTCTAAACTTTTCAATGGATATGTCCAATTGCTCAATGTTTCAGTACTTTTTGCACGACTTGCTGTTCTCTAACAAGGCGGTTAACGGCAAAATTCCTAACAGGTGTTTGATCCATGAATTGCCCAATACATTTCCTGATTCAATTAGAATTGGTATTTAAACAGTCCTATTCATCATGCTGTTCACATTTTGACATCATGAGACCAAGACAACACTTAACAATTGATCATCAGTATCTCACCATAGCGAGGCTTCAAGTAGGATGTTCTCAGACTGAAGTGGCCACCCACTGAACTTAGAGCGTCACAGAGTGTCATCAGCAGGTTGCAACACAGATACAGAGAGTCACAGAAGGCATAGAAGTGGACGTCCTTTGGCCATATCCCACACTGATGACTGCTTCATTGTGAACAATGCCCTTTGGAACCGGAGGATGAATGCCACACAACTCCAGGCACATTTAAAGGACGGTAGAGACACCCAAATATCACATCAGATCACTCAAAACCATTTACATCAGCGTAGCCTGCGTGCTAGATGACCCGCTAGGGTACCTGACCACACCATAAAGCACAGCTTGTTGAGGTTGCATCATTAAGGAACGCTGCTGGAGACTTGGGTACCTCAAATGGAGTAGCCTGCACTTTCTGCGGACCTGAATGCCATTGAAAACCTATGCGATCAGCTGAGTCGCTGTGTAGAGCCTCGTAAATCTGTACCCCAGAACCTCAATGACTTGAGGGCTGCCCTTCAAAAAGAGTGGTATGCCATGCCTCAGCAGACAATAAGTCGACTTGTGAACAGCATGAGATGTTGTTGTCAAGCTGTAATTGATACTTAAGGCCACATGACAAGTTTTTGAGACATTAACTTTTTTTGGGGGGTATACCTACCACTGTTGTTAGCTTTTGTTTCAATAAATTGTTTGAGACAAGGAAATCATCATTGCATGATTCTACTTAAATGCCCTACTTTCATGATATAATATCACTGTAGAGTGAACTTTTTACGTTTTCCATAAATTTCACCCAAAAGCCAAATATCCTTAACTTTCAATAAGTAGTATATACACATACACACACAGTGGTGCTTGAAAGTTTGTGAACTCTTCCGAATTGTCTATATTTGAGCATAAATTTGACCTAAGACTAGATCAAATTTTCACACAATTCCGAAAAATAGATAATCAAACAAATGACTCAAACATATTAGACTATGTCATTTATTGAGAAGAATGAAGCAATATCACATGTCTGGGAGTGGTAAAAGTATGTTTACCTTTGCTCTTCAGTATCTGGTGTGGTTCCCTTGTGCAGCAGTAACTGCAACTAAACATTTCTGGTAATTATTGATTAGTATTGCATATCGAATTGGAGGAAATTTAACCCATTCTTCTGTACAAAACAGCTTCAATTCTGTTTAGTTAATGGGTTTCCTCCCATGAACTGCTTACTTCAGATCCATCAGTCACTCTGGAAGCTAGTCACATAACGCTTCTCTGCTTCTGACCATGTACATTATTAGGTTTCCTCTGCTGTGGACCGGACCAGAACTATTCCCCTTCCTGGTGAATTCACTAACTTATAAATCTACCACATGGTTGCATGTGACAGGGAGAAGAATGGTTTGAGCCCTGTCCATAGCCCAGGCAGGAAACCTGGTAAAGTACATAATGTCAGCGTAAGCAGAATTTTCAGAAAGAGCATCTTATGACTGGGTTCCCGAGCAACCAATCAAAGCAAAATTTGAGACAGTAATTATATTATCATGACAATAGGGATAGAGAGAGTGCACTGCTGTACAGAATGTGACCATCAGGAGCACTCACTCTCCATCAACACACACCTTCCACATCTTAAACATTTCTCCATAAATCATTTGGCAGAATTCCTCCCCTGGTTAAATCTTCTGTGGTTTTAAGAGATATTAGAGCAGTTTGGGGAATATTAAGGAAAGAAATATCTGAATAACCCAGCAAGTAATGAGTGAGGGGGCCTATCTTTTAGGCTATGTCCGGAACTTGGCTGCCATCTTGAAAGTCGCCATACTAAAACAAGGGCAACATTTTAAATGGGAAGGGGGTCATGCACTATATCAGAAAAGAGCTGAATTTTCTCAGAAATCGATTACTGCAAGGGATGTCACACATCCGCTCCAGTGGGGACTGGAAGCAGAGAGGATGGGAGTTTGGCTGTGGATCAGAAATGCTTTCAACAAGTATTTTTTATTTTATTTTATTTATTTATTTATTTGCCTGTCTATACTGTACTACTGGGCCTATGGAATTTATTTTTTACTCTTGGAAACCCTCTTTAAATTAGATTATCAAAGTCAAAACTTTATATCTACTTTGCTTTAAAGGCTTCTATAGATTCACTTACTTTTCTTTATTTTGTTTTCATAGGCCACTGTTCATGACACTGTAGTAATGTCATTTCTGATGCTAACAGCTGGGATAAATGCAGCCCTCCCAGCATCTCTTACACTTTGTCTCCTGTATGGTCAAACAAGGCTAAAGAAAAAGGGAATCTTCTGCATCAGTCCTCAAAGGATCAACTTAGCTGGACAGCTGAATCTTGTTTGTTTTGATAAGGTAAGCTTAATTTTATTCGGCAATCTGTATTTTTTTATTAGGCAAATTATTATTTATGAGCTCTTTTGATGTTAGTTCCTCTACAAAGGGCAATAAAATAAACAGACAATAATGAGGATACAAATTGATGATAAGAGTTGATGAGATATCTGAAATCTCATGTGCTTTGTTTGTACGGTAAATACTAAAGATTTTTTCCATGCAGTTCTGAGGCAGAGAATCCACAGCTTTATGCCACATGTGGTTATACCCTAAAATGCCTTTATCCTCTAGGTATAATAGTTTTTGGCTGCAGATTTACTGCATACAAACACTTTCATAAGTTTCATTTAGAAGGGGAAACTATTGGGCCAATTATTGTGAACAAATGTTCTGGACAAAAGAGAAAAAGCTCATTTGTCAAGTGATCTGATCGTTAATGCAGCACATAAAAGCTCATGACTCTGGATGTGGTGCCAACAAACAGTGAAACTGTATGGGTTTGAATGATCAAAGTACTAATAGTCCATCCACGGAGAAGAGAATATAGCTGCGTGCACAGTAAGTGCACCTAAATGAGTAGGAAATTATCAGGAACAAGCCATTTAGGCCACTTTTGCCATAGTTTCCCTTAGTTTCCCTTCCCCATAGTTTGTGATTTTATACTAATTCAGTAGCAACGTGAGAGTTTTGGGTGTTTTGGCCAGATTTGTATGCTAAACTGATTCTGTAGTATGACTGTTTAAAGGTGGCCTTAGATACAGAGTGTTAAAAGGAAAGTGTTAAAATGGATTTTTCATTTCTGAAACCACATTATAAAATGTATCAATTTATCTCTACATAGACGGGTACTTTGACAGAAGATATCTTGGATTTGTATGGTGTTCTTCCATGTGAGAAAAGCTGGTAAGTTTTTAAGGCCAGTTTCAGATGGCCAGATGTGGTCCGTCAAACAAAGTCCATGTGGCGGTCATATTTCCCAGTCCTACTGCTGCTCATCTGACCTAAACTCACTTCATCATAGTGATCCAGCCCAACTAAAGCTCTACAGTGCTGTAATAAAATGATGCTATGAGAACAAAAGACCCACAGTCGGGCTATAACTCACAGCATCACAGAGCATTATAATGCAGTGAGTTCAGGTCAGACAAGTAGTAGTCAAACACAGATTTTACAGACCACAAAGTTGAAAGTGCCCTTATACAATTATAAACTGTGCTGTATGCCTGCCATGGGCAAAACAGGCTCAGTTTTTGGCCAAGGAAATACATGGTATTACATTGGTTAACTCCTTTATCCACCTATACCTCATCCAACTTGTGTTGTCTGCTGATCTAATCTTAGTTCATGTTTTTATTGTGCCCACCCACCCAAGTTTCATTGTGGAAATTGTAAATTTAGGTTTTCAATGTAAGATTTGAATAAATATAGTCAAACAATGGCATGTCCAAAATATATATTATTAGTTTTCAGGATATAATACTTTTCACATCATCTAATAATCTTGGTTGGTGCCTAATACTTCAAGCAATGACAAGTTGTCACTCACTTATCACATTGGATGGGGAGTTACAGGGAGATCCATTGGACTTAAAGATGTTTGGTGGAACAGGTTGGGTAAGTTACATATCAAAGACAATATGTTATATTGACATTTTAAAAGGTTATAACATTATGCTTTAGTATACCCATCTACTTTAGACCTACAAGTGCATCTCCATAAATTAGTATGTGAAACACATATATTATATAGAGTCATTACAAACAGAGTGAACTTTTTCAAGTGTTTATTTATGTTAATGTTGATGATTATGGCTTACAGCCAAGGAAAACCCAAAAGTCATTATCTCAGAAAATTAGAATATTATATTAGACCAACTGTAATTTTTTTTTTAAACACAGAAATGTTGACCAAATGAAAAGTATGTACAGTAAATGCACTCAGTACTTGGTTGGGGCTCCTTTTGCATGAATGACTGCATCAATGCGGCGTGGCATGGAGGCAATCCACCTGTGGCACTGCAGAGGTGTTATGGAAGCCCAGGTTGCTTTGATAGCAGCATTCAACTCGTCTGCATTGTTGGGTCTGGTGTCTCTCATCTTCTTCTTGACAATACCCCACAGATTCTCTATGGGGTCAAGGTCAGGCGAGTTTGCTGGCCAATCAAGCACAGAGATACTGTGGTTATTAAACCAGGTATCGGTACCTTTGGCAGTGTGGACAGGTGGCAAGTCCTGCTGGAAAATAAAAATTCCATCTCCAAAAAGCTTGTCGGCAGAGGGAAGCAAGAAGTGCTCTAAAATTTCCTGGTAGACGGCTGCACTGACTTTGGTCTTGATAAAACACAGTGGACCTACACCAGCAGATGACATGGCTCCCCAAACCATCACTGATTGTGGAAACTTCACATTAGACCTCAAGCAGCTTGGATTGAGTGCCTCTCAACTCTTCCTCCAGACTCTGGAACCTTGATTTCCAAATGAAATGCAAAATTTACTTTCATCTGAGAACAACAACACTGAGCAACAGTCCAGTTCTTTTTCTCATTGGCCCAGGTAAGACGCTTCTGGCGTTGTCTATTGGTCATGAGTGGCTTGACACATGGAATGCGACACTTGTAGCCCATGTCCTGGATACGTCTGTGGTGGTTCTTCAAGCACTGACTCCAGCAGCAGTCCACTCTTTGTGAATCTCCCCCAAATTTAGGAAAGGCCTTTTCTTAACAATCCTATCAAGGCTGCGGTTCTCCCTGTTGCTTGTGCACCTTTTCTACCACCCTTTTCCCTTCCACTCAACTTTCCATAAATATGCTTTGATACAGCACTCTATGAACAGCCAGTTTCTTTAGCAATGACCTTTTGTGGTTTACCGTCCTTGTGGAGTGTGTCAATAACAGCCTTCTGGACATCTGTCAAGTCAGCAGTCTTCCCCATGATTGTGTCACCTACTGAACTAGACTAAGGGACCTTTATAAGGGCTTAGGAAGCCTTTGCAGGTGTTTTGGGTTAATTATTCTGATTTTCTTCTAAGATAATGAATTTTGGGTTTTCCTTGACTGTAAGCCATAATCATCAACATTAACATAAATAAACACTTGAAAAAGTTCACTCTATTTGTAATGACTCTATATAATATACTGTATGTGTTTCACTTTTTGAACTGAATTACTAAAAAAAAACAACTTTTTGATGATATTCTAATTTATTGAGATGCACTTTGTATTCTATTAGATACCTGGTGAATTCAAGCAGTGACATACAGTATTGTTGTTGTGAATGCTGGTGAATATAGTGATGCTTTCCTACTACAATGTGGCTCACAAAAAGTAGCCTGCCTTCATCGATAGTATGACGATGAACAAGCCATAAAAGATGCCGAAAGTGATCCCTGTTCACATCTATGCATCTTTGGGCATGTAGTATTATGTTGGCTGATACTGCTTGCAGCTCTTCAACAGTGATGCTGCGGAAGAAAAAATGTCCTGCTTTTTACAACAAGATGGGGCACCATGCCGCAAGTCACGAAGCTCATTGGCACGGGTTCATGAACTGTGATCAAGGGGTTATGGCCACCATATTCCCCAGACTTGTCCATGTGTGATTTTTATCTCTGGGGAAATTTAAAACAGAAATTATAGCATAGTAGTAGCATAGTAACATAGTTTATGAGGCTGAACAAAGACATCTGGCCATCCAGTTCAGCCTGTTATCCTGCAAGTTGATGCAGAGGGGAAAAAAAACCTGTGAGGTAGAAGCCAATTTTCCTTCACTAGGGGAAAAAAACGTTCCCAACTCCAATCAGGCAATCAGTATACCTCCCTGGATCAACGACCCATCTCTAGTAACTATAACCTGTAATATTATTACACTCCAGAAATACATCCAGGCCTCTCTTATACTCTTTTAGTGAATTCACCATCACCACCTCCTCACACAGAGAGTTCCATAGTCAAACTTCTCTTACCATAAAGAATCCTCTTCTATGTTTGCGTACAAACCTTCTTTCCTCTAGATGCAGACGATGTGTACGCTAACAATCCACATCCCCTGCATGAACTCAAGGAAACATCACAAACACTATCCACAGCATCACTGGTGAAGAGCTGCAAGCAGCATCAGCCAACATAATCCAACGTGCCCAAAGATACATAGACGTGAACGGGGACCACTTTCAGCATCTTTTGTGACTTGTGTGAATTAAAAAAAACAAAACTATCCACTAGCTCGTTCATCTTATCATACTATCGCTGGAGCTGGACTACTTTATCATGGGCCACCCTGTAGAATGGCTGGCCAAAATTTCATGTATAATAGTGTAAATAGCTCCTTGTTTTGTACCTTGTTTGCATAATGCTATATGGAGGTTTTACCATGTCATTGACCAGAACTAGGTGGGCGTGACTTTTCTGTGAATTTCTTTAAGTATTTTTTATTGACCAAATGAATATAAAATATAATGAATCAACTTAACACAGTTAAGTTAAACATATCACTGCAAAAAATAGATGGCCACTAATCATAAGTTACTATCACAGTAACAGAAAAAACTCTCATAAAACTTAACTTTTAATATACAATTACAAAAAAACACCATAAATATATTTCATATATAAAACATGCTGATTGCAAATTGATACCTCGACATCAGATAATTGCAGTTACCACTTGAATAAATAAGTAAATAGGGTTCCACGGATGAGACTTGAGTGACAAGTATTTACCCAGTCCGTCTTCCTTATAGTTGCATTGAGAAAGAGGGATCAGGTTACCAAGATGTTAAACAGTTAGGATATCCTTTCCTAGAAGCAGAGCATCCACCCCACAGGGCTGACCCCCACCTCTCGGTGGCTAAACCATATTAAACCCTATAGTGACTCTACAGTACAGGCCATAACTCTGAACGTCCAAATGCATTTCCCAACAAGGGAAACAAAAAATGGTAGATAGATAAATACTTGATGCTGGCACCTCTGATGCAATGGGAGAAAGGGAAGTGTGAAAAAAAAACTGCATTTTATTGCATTTCTATACATATGAAATGTCCTGTTCATTGCCTAGTTATCTGTCAGCAGATTTGTACCTATGAAACTGACTCACCTGTTGGATGTGCCCTGGGCAGCTAAAGGCATCTGTGTTGGTCCCATGTTCATATATATGTGCCCAATGCTTACAAAAATTATGTTTTAGTATATGCAAATGTGCTCTAGGAGCAACGGGGGCGTTACCATTACACCTGGAAGCTCTGCTCTCTGCAACTGCTGCACCCTCTGAACTTTGAAAGGTTTAGGCATTATGGTGTTTTCACTGCCTGGCCAGTCAGTCAAAGTGCATAAGACGTGGCACTTGCAGAGAGAGCAGAGCCTCTAGGAGTAATGGCCCTGCCCTCATTGCTCCAAGGGTTCATTTGCATATATTAAAACATCATTGTTCTCAGTAATGTGGGCACATATGAACACTCGACCAACACAGATGCCTTCAGCTGCCAAGTACACATCTAACAGGTCATCCCGTTTCATAGGTACAAATCTGCTGATAGATGCCCTTGAATAATACATTTGAATTTGTTCTTTGGAACAGGAATTTGAAGATTATAAGGCAAAAATCAAGGAAGATGACCCTTTAAATAGCTGTGCAATGGTAAAGCCTGGACCTACTGCTGCAAAGGCAAGTTAAATGTATTTTCCTGTTGTTACTTAAAGGGAACCTGTCATTTCCGAAACACCCCCTGAACTAGAGTAAGCGGTGTATAGTGTAAGTGATGCTGAATCCGATTATGTTTTAAGTTTTATCTTCATACTCACTTCCATTCTGATGTTGTGCTCCCACAAACCTGCAGTAAAAAGCACTCAGTGGACTCCGGTGCTCACTCACATAATGGAGAGGACTCAAAGAAGAGTCCTGTCAATGTATTTTACTGCTGGTTTGTGGTAGCACAGCGTTGGAATGGAAATGAGTACGAAGATAAAACGTACATATTCGGATTCAGCATCACTTACACTATACAACGCTTACTCTAGTTCAGGGGGTGTTTCGAAGATGACAGGTTCCCTTTAATGATTTTAACATGTTACATGTACAGTATATATCTTCAATATGATGAGCTTTTTACCAAACTAACTAGTTAACCATAGTGTCCTATTCCCAACTGTAATTTACAGGAGACCTCAAAACTGTGATGTAATTCTTTTGGACCCTTAGGGCTTATGCACAAGACTGTATGTAAAAAATATGGATGACGTCCGTGTGCATTCCGTATTTTGCGGAACAGAACAGCTGGCCCCTAATAGAACAGTACTACCTTTGTCCATAATGCGGACAATAATAGAACATGTTCTATCCTTTTGCAGAAAATACATACGAAAACTAAATGTGCACGGAGTAACTTCCTTTTTTTTTATTTGCGGACCCATTGGAACGGAGATGGAAAGAAAATATGTTCGTGTGCATGAGCCCTTAGGCAGGATTCACACACACATTTTTTAATGACATTTTTGCATACTTTTGGCACATTGTTTCACAGTTATTTTTGTGGGAAAAATTACAACTACAGATGATACTGAAAGTCTATGGAAATTTTGAAACACACATGATTTTTTGCTAATTTTTTTTAATTGGGGTGTGTTTTTTTATGTTTATGCCATTAAAAAAAATACATCATATGTGAGGAATGTGGAATCATGATCCATGTTAGCCATGATTTAATCATAGCCATCTGCTGTCAACTTGCAGATGGAGTAAACACTGCAGGGTTCCTGCCTTTAAAGCAGGCCACATGTGTACAATTCACACATCACCCAACCAGCACGGAGTCAGAGTCATCCTCCAGGAAAAACCCTCAGCAGGGGGCCATCAGCTTGATAGCCATATCACTGAAATCCCAGACAGCCCAGAACCAGGAATTAATAAGAAATTATGAATTGCCCGTCCATCACAGGCATAAACCAGTTATATATTCGTGACCCTAGACCAAGGAGCATTTTACTGTTGTCTTAGGTTAGCGATAAAATGTCTGGAAGCGGAGATACGGAAATTTCTAAGCAGGAACCTGGTAAATGTGTCATGTTTGGTCTCCACCTGTAGCTGGAACCCAGGCAGATCCATTGGTACCAGAACCATTTTCCTGTGACCTTCCAGTCTGGAGCTATGGGCCATAATGTTTTTTGTGGGTCTGTTGGCTACCAGAACTGGGAAGGAAGGGTGGACTCCTCCGGGAGGGAGGAGGGGGAGTGGCTGGCTACAACTGAAAAAGCCACCTCAGGACAGAGGCCAGTTGTCTTACTCTGAAAGGGGGTCACATCTAGCATGTATTTGGAGGGACTTTGGACCAATTGCTGACATCACTGCCCCCATGTGACTACATCCAGGACTTACAGCAACCCAGAACTCATCTTAACAGACTACTTATCCACCTGGTAACTGACTACCTGTATTTGCATATCAGACCAATGTATCTATTTGCTGTGTATATACTATATCTAGTGCGCCCTTAAGGCAATTAAATATATAATTGAATCTTGTGCTGTTCTTGTATCTCGATCACAAATCCCCACGTACGTGTTTGGCAAAATTATAGGCTACTGCAGGTAGGTTTCTCACCCGACATAATCCCATTAGTGGATCGGGCTTATATTAAACGAGGAACTGGTGGCAGTCTACAGGGCTGAGAAAGATCTTTTTCCACTGGGGTAGTGAAAAGGCTCTTTCAGCTTGTCAGGGTTATGAGCAAGAGTGGTGTTACGTCAGGGGTCCATGGACCATCCCCTCTCATTTCCTGGGCCTCCCTGTACCTGCGTGGATGGGAGGCATCTGTATGAATTGTACCAAGCTGACCTTACATGCTTCTAGGGAGGTGTAACATCCCGTCTTGGTAAACAGTGACGCAACCGCATCACGTGAGCCTGACGTAGTTCACCTCAGGTGGGGCTGCGAGGTGTGGGTTTGGTCACAGCATGTTGTAACAATTTCTAACATATGCAAACAACATAGTAACATACGTAGTTTATAAGGCCAAGAAAAGACATCTGTCCATCTAGATCAACCCGTTATCCTGCAGGTTGATCCAGAGGAAGGCAAAAAAAAGAACCCTTTGAGGTAGGAGCCAATTTTCCCCACTTTAGGGGAAAAAATTCCTTCCCAACTCCAATCAGGCAATCAGAATAACTCCCTGGATCAAGGACCCATATCTAGTAGCTATAGACTGTAATATTATTACACTCCAGAAATACATCCAGGCCCCTCTTGAGCTCTGTAGTGAACTCACTATCATCACCAATCAAACATGATTTGAGATAGTCACTGAAAATACTATAAAAACGTATGTGACATACAAAAAAGCATGTGATTTTGATGGTGTTTTTTAGTGGTAGAAAAAAGCCAAAGCAAATTAATTTGTTAATGGCCTAATGTTGTAGAACCCATATTGCCCAACCAAATCACTGCATTTAAAATTAGCATTAAAGATGCCCTGTTAGCAGGATCAACACTACCAGATATATTGCCCGTTAGGATTTATCCTGCTGTTTAAAACAATACATGGATGGTGAAAATCCATTGCAATATTCCAAATTTTAATTCCATATGGAAATTAGGACTTAGCCCCAACCTTTCAGTGCACCTCAACTTCTCTTCTTTCCTGAATTCGCTAAACCCCCTTGTGCACTGAAGCCCTAATTTGCATATTCAATTGAACTCAGTTTTCTCAGTTTTGATAGGGTTTGTCAAGTTAAAAGTTAATCTTTAAAGGGGTTCTCTGGAAATTAAGAAAATGAAAATGTTTAAATATTATGTTATTATAAATATATTCCCAAGTACCTTTCATTAGTTATAATGGTTTGTTTTGTCTATGGAGCATAAAATGGTCGCCGTCCTATTAGTACACACAAAACCTGTCCCAATCACACAGGAGGACAAGTTACTTCTGAACACTGAGCTAAAGATCTGCCTCATCTTCCTCATCTTTCTATTTGTCAGGGATTATAATCCTGAATACAAGTGATAAGATCTTCAGCTGAATCTCTGTTGGAATGGATTTCAGGAGGAGACATGAAGTACAGAGATGACAGACGGTGGTAATGGAGACTGCATACAGGTGCTGCTGCTCATTAGCCACATCCCCACCTCCTCTCTGTACTTCATGTCTCCTCATAAACTCTATTCCTACAGAGACTCAGTTGAAGATCTTATTAGCTGTATTCAGGATTATAATCCCTGACAAGCAGAGCAGAGAGGAGGATGAGGCAGCTCTTTAGCTCAGTGTTGTGAAGTCACTTGTCCTCCTGTGTGATTACGACAGGTTTTATGTGCACTAATTGTAAACAAAATTGGAAGGCACACCACCTGAAGTTGGTGCTCAGTGATCGGGTAATCAACCCAGATATAAGTGAAGATTCAATCACGGCACTCCAATTGTATAATGCAAATTGATGGAACGCTTTATTAATATTACTCCATATTGTCAAGGCCAACGTTAACGTTTCGGTCCTCCCGGACCTTGATTACGGCCTACAACACATATATAACATGTATACATTAAACATAGACAGATTACAAAATCTCCAGCAATATGAAACATTAAATACAATATGAGACACGACAAATGGACTATATTACAAACATAGATATTATATAAAATCTATATAATGTTGGACTAATAAATAGTATGCAACAGCAGTATAGCATTTGTAAATCCAATGTGCGTATAGAGATTCACTACATATATATAATAGTAGCCCATATATATATTAGGCACCATATGAATAGTATATCCACCATAGGGGGACATTGTCCCTAAGGTTCCAATTCCAGATACAATATCGGGCAGAGAAGACGGCAAGACAGGCAAAGGTAAGTATATTATGGCTAGATAGATCACAATAGAACTCAAAGAAAAGACAGCCTATTGTACATACCGTTGTTGTATAGTGGAGGTGGATAGAATAGCGTCCATGCAGTTATAGAACGCCGGCGCTTCTATTTAAGTCAGAGGAAATCGCGCTCTAGATTGATGACGTCGCTGGTCACGTGACCACGTGTCAGTAAGTGTGCGTATGCGCAGTTCAAGTAAGGGCAAATAGGGCCTGAATCTTTGCCCTTGCTCTCTATAGGACGTCTATATGCCATGATATTGTATGAGATAACCAAAGGAAGCACATTATATAGCAATCTAACATATATCTGGATCAAATGGCAATTAGTTGGTGGATATCTATAACTCAAGTTAGTAATAACAGACCACTAATTAGTACGTATAGTCTAATTAATTACCTGGGGATGGAAAATTCCAAGGAGATGTCTAGAGAAATAGAAAGTAAATAATAATGAAATGTGGGGAGAGTTAAAAGAACGGGAGAAAAAGGAGAAGAAAAAATAAAATAAAATAAAAAAGGACAGACAGGGAGACGAAACTAGAAGAGAGGAAGCAATTATTGTAAGATATGCAATTCAAAAGCACGATTTAATCCAGCTGGAGCCATGGTTTGTAACTCATGGATCCAGAAGGATTCTCGTGTATGTAATTTTAGCATCCGATTACCACCTCTGCGTAAGGGGGAAATACGTTCGATTATTTGAAATTTCAATTGGCTCACATTATGTCCAGTTTTAACAAAATGGTCCGGAATTGGAAGATCAGTCTTCCTGCAGCGAATATCCGATTTATATATATATCGGATATTCGCTGCAGGAAGACTGATCTTCCATAGATATCCACCAACTAATTGCTATTTGATCCAGATATCTGTTAGATTGCTATATAATGTGCTTCCTTTGGCTAGCTCATACAATATTATGGCATATAGACGTCCTATAGAGAGCAAGGGCAAAGATTCAGGCCCTATTTGCCCTCACTTGAACTGCGCATGCGCACGCTTACAGACGCGCGGTCACGTGACCAGCGACGTCATCAATCTAGAGCGCGATTTCCTCGGACTTAAATAGAAGCGCCGGCGTTCTATAACTGCATGGCCGCCATTCTATCCACCTCCACTATACACCAACGGTATGTACAATAGGCTGTCTTTTCTTTGAGTTCTATTGTGATCTATCTAGCCATGATATACTTACCTTTGCCTGTCTTGCCGTCTTCTCTACCCGATATTGTATCTGGAATTGGAACCTTAGAGACAATGTCCCCCTATGGTGGATATACTATTCATATGGTGCCTAATATATATATGGGCTACTATTATATATATGTAGTGAATCTCTATACGCACATTGGATTTACAAATGCTATACTGCTGTTGCATACTATTTATTAGTCCGACATTATATAGATTTTATATAATATCTATGTTTGTAATATAGTCCATTTGTCGTGTCTCATATTGTATTTAATGTTTCATATTGCTGGAGATTTTGTAATCTGTCTATGTTTAATGTATACATGTTATATATGTGTTGTAGGCCGTGATCAAGGTCCGGGAGGACCGAAACGTTAACCTTGGCCTTGACAATATGGAGTAATATTAATAAAGCGTTCCATCAATTTGCATTATACAATTGGAGTGCCGTGATTGAATCTTCACTTATGTGCACTAATAGGACGGTAGCCATTTTATTTCTTGTAATGATTACGCCCCAGACAAAAGGAGCCATTATAACTAATGAAAGGTATTTGTGAATATATTCATAATAAAGTAATATTTAAGTGTTTTCATTTTCTTAATTCCCGGAGAACCCCTTTAACCCCTTCACGACCGCCGACGGTAAATCTATGTCGCTGCTTGCCGGGCTTTGTGCAGCAGCGACGTAGATCAATGTTCCTGCTTTGGGGCGACGATAAGGAGCCCCAGAATTTTTTATTTTGTTAAAAATATGTTTATTATCCCCCCCCACCCCCCTCAACATCATAATTTATGCCCATAATAGGATGGCCGAGAGGGGAGGGGGGGACAGGGCGGACAGGCGAGCGGGCGGCAGCGCGATTTGAACCCGCGCTGCCTGTCTGCCTTCCCCGATGTTCAGGATGGCCGAGCGGTTTGCAAGCAGAGTATCAGCATACAGCTGATACTCTTGCTTCAAACTGCTGACATCGGTGCTGGCACCAATGTCAGCCGTTTAACCCCTTCCATGCCGCGGTCCATAGGGACCGCTGTATTGAAGGGGTTAACAGGGAGGGAGCTCCCTACCTCTCCCATCGGGTCGCTGCTGTGCCGTGGCAGCAACCCGATGCTTGATGGGATCACAGAGGGAGGGAGCTCCCTCCCTCCTCCATCGGGATGCTGCTCTGCTGTGGCAGCGTCCCGATGGTTACCATGGCAACCAGACGCTTTCACAGCCGTTTGGCTTGCCATGGTATAGCTAAGCCTGATCAAGCTCCTGCTAAAGGCAGGAGTCTGATCAGGCTTACTATGAATGAAAATACACTGCAGTACACTATACAGTGTACTGCAGTGTGTTATACAGCCCTCAGACCCACTGGACTTGCAAGAACCAACTGGGTCTGAGTCAAAAAGTGTAAAAAATAATAAATAAAGTGAAAAAAGTAAAAAAAAAGTGAAAAAGTAAAAAAATAAAGTTATACAAAAAAATAAAAGTTTCATGAAAAAAAATAAAAAATAAAAGTAAAAAACAAAATAAAGTAAAAAAAAATTGTAAAAAAAAGGGGAAAAAAGAAAAGTATACATATTAGGTATCGCCGCGTTCGTATCGACCGGCTCTATAAAAATATCACATCATCCACCCCGCCAGGTGAACGCAGTAAAAAAAAACCAAAATAAACAGTGCTAAAACAGCCATTTTTTGGTCACCTTCCCTCACAAAAAGTGTAATAGCAGGTGATCAAAAAGGCGTATTTAACCCAAAATGGTACCGATCAAACCGCCATCTTGTCCCGCAAAAATGATACCCTACCTGAGACAATCGCCCGAAGAATAAAAAAAATATGGCTCTCAGAAAATGGCAACACAAAAAAAAGATTTTATTCTGTTCAAAAATAAATCTAATGTGTAAAACTTTCCAAAAATAAAAAAGTTAGACATATTGGGTATCGCCACGTCCGTAACCACCTGCTCTATAAAAATATTACATGAGATGGCCTCCCAGGTGAATGCTGCTGCAGAAAAAAAAAAACTATGCCAAAACAACCATTTTTTTCCCACTTGCCTCACAAAAAGTGTAATAGTAGGCGATCAAAAAGGCGTATTTAACCCAAAATGGTACCAATCAAACCGTCATCTTGTCCCGCAAAAAATGATACCCTACCTGAGACAATCACCAGAAAAATAAAAAAAATATGGCTCTCAGAAAATGGCAACACAAAAAAAAGATTTTATTCTGTTCAAAAATAAATCTGATGTGTAAAACTTTCCAAAAATAATAAAGTTAGACATATTGGGTATCGCCACGTCCGTAACAACCTGCTCTATAAAAATATTACATGAGATGGCCTCCCAGGTGAATGCTGCTGCTGCTGCAAAAAAAAAAAAACTATGCCAAAACAACCATTTTTTCCCTCTTGCCTCACAAAAAGTGTAATAGTAGGCGATCAAAAGGCGTATTTAACCCAAAATGGTACCAATCAAACCGTCATCTTGTCCCGCAAAAATGATACCCTACCTGAAACAATCGCCCGAAAAATAAAAAAAATATGGCTCTCAGAAAATGGCAACACAAAAAAAAGATTTTATTCTGTTCAAAAATAAATCTAATGTGTAAAACTTTCCAAAAATAAAAAATTTAGACATATTGGGTATCACCACGTCCGTAACAACCTGCTCTATAAAAATATTACATGAGATGGCCCCCCAGGTGAATGCTGCAAAAAAATTTTTTTAAAACTATGCCAAAACAACAATTTTTTTTCCCTCTTGCCTCACAAAAAGTGTAATAGCAGGCGATCAAAAAGGCGTATTTAACCCAAAATGGTACCAATCAAACCGTCATCTTATCCCGCAAAAATGATACCCTACATGAGACAATCGCCTGAAAAATAAAAAAAATATGGCTCTCAGAAATTGGCAACACAAAAAGATTTTATTCTGTTCAAAAATAAATCTAATGTGTAAAACTTTCCAAAAATAAAAAAGTTAGACATATTGGGTATCACCACATCCATAACAACCTGCTCTATAAAAATATCAAATGATTTGCGCCCTCAGGTGAATGCTGTAAAAAAAAAATTAAAAAAACTATGCCAAAACAGCTATTTTTTTCCACCTTGACTCACAAAAAGTGTAATACCAAGCAATAAAAAAGTCTTATGTACCCCAAAATGGTACCAATGAAAACATCACCTCATCCCGCAAAAAATAAGCCCCCACATAAGACAATAACTCAAAAAAATAAAAATCAATGGCTCCCGCAAACCAATCCATCAAAATCTGTTCTGCAAAATCCATATGGCGCTCCTTCTGTTCTGAGTCCTGCCATGTGCCCCCACAGCAGTTTACCACCACATATGGGGTGTTGCCGTATTCAGGAGAAAATGGGGGAAAAACTTATGGGGTGCTTTTCTCCTGTTAACCCTTGTGAAAATGAAAAATTTGGGGTTAAAGCAACATTTTATTGGAAGAAATTAAACTTTTCATTTTCACAGCCAAGTGTTTCCAAATTCCGTAAAACGCTTAGGGGGTCAAAGTGGTCAGTACCCCCCTTAATATATTCTTTGAAGGGTGTAGTTTCCAAAATGGGGTCACTTTTTGAGGGTTTCCACTATAGGGGTACGTCAGGGTCTCTCAATTACAAAATGGTGTCTAAAAACTATTCTAGCAAAATCTGCCTCCAAAATCCGTATGGCGCTCCTTTACTTCTGACCACTGCCACAAACCCATAGAGACGTTTACCACCACATATGGGGTATTTCTGTAAACTGCAGAATCAGCGTAATGTATATTGAGGTTTAGTTTGCTGTTAATCCTTGCTGTGTTGCAAGAAAAAAATTATTAACATGAATAATCTACCAAAAAAGTGAAATTTTGAAATTTCACCTCTATTTTCCCTTAATTCTTGTGGAACACCTCAGGGGTTAACAAAGTTTGTAACATCAGTTTTTTATAATTTGAGGGGTGTAGTTTCTAAAATGGGGTCATTTATGGGTGGTTTCCATTACTTAAGCCCTTCAAAATCACTTTATATCTTAATTGGTGCTTAAAAAATGGTTTTGGAAATTTTGTTGAAAATTCCAAAAAATGCTTCCAAACTTCTATGCCTTCTAACGTCTGAAAAAAGTAAAATGACATTTATAAAATGATGCCAACATAAAGTAGACATATGGGGAATGTAAAATAATAACTATTTTTGGAGGTATTACTATGTATTTTGAAAGTAGAAAAATTGAAATTTGGAAATTTACTAATTTTTCTAAACTTTTGCTAAATTTGGTATTTTTTTATAAATAAAAATGAGATATTTTGCCACAAATTTACTACTATCGTGAAGCACAATATGTGACGAGAAAACAATCTCAGAATGGCCTGGATAAGTAAAAGCGTTCCAAAGTTATTACCACATGAAGTGACACATGTCAGATTAGCAAAAAATGGCCTGGGCAGGAAGGTTTTAACTACCTTTCAGCATGAAAGGGTTAAAGCCATTTTAATTTATCAGATGTTCAATAAGCTATTTAAAGCATTTTTTTGGACTATTAAAGTTAGTGACATCTTCACTTTATTAAACTACCGTGGAAGCTTTAGTTACAAACCTATTTATTTTCTAATTTCCTGTTGTCTAATGTATGGTCTGAAACATGTAACTTTTTTCATACTAATAGTAGAGCCCGGCATCTAAGAACAGAGTGGCATGTTGATGCCCCCACTCCCCTTACATCTAGCCTCCAAGCCTCATGCTCCACTAGCTCTCCTGTAGCTACACCTCTTGCGACCTACCAAACTGTAGAGATCTCTAAAATAGAACATTATTTAGCTGTCCCTGTGCCTACAGAACAAAGCAGCATGGAGGTCTGAAGCTATCTGTATTTTGTGGACCAAAATACAGAAATGGTCGTGTACCTGAGGCCTTATTGCTGTACATTAATCACTGCTTTTCAAATTTTCTACCTGTATCCAATAGGCACCAGTGGAAGGAATCCTTATTCTGCACCAGTTCCCATTCTCGTCCAGTTTACAGCGCATGTCTGTAATTACTCAGGTTATTGGAGACAGTAACCTGACAGTGTTCATGAAGGGGGCACCTGAAATGGTCATTCGCTTTTGCAAACCAGAAACAGGTAACTGTAAAACTAATAAATTAGAGCAATGGGTAGAATCATGAACGTTTGATGATCTTTAATAGATAAAAAGCCAGATTTATGCCTAAAAGAAAAGCTGACTTTGTTGCCCACAGGAACTATTCCCAAGTGCAACTTTCATTTTTGAACAGCAGAATATAAAATGAAAGCTCAGCTGTGATTGCTTGCTGTGTGCAACAAGGTAGTTTTTTTTTCTTTTAGATGGGTTCATAGTGTTACATTTATGTTACATTTTTTGGAATTTCCACACAAGGACATTGGTTATTAAAACAATCAATGATCAAATGAAATCAAATGAAAAAAAAAAAAATAAATGAAAAAATAAACCAAATGTGCAGATGTGTTTTATTTTTTAGCTCTTATATGGTTTATTAACCAATGGCTTTGGAATTAGTTAACTTTTGAGCATCAGTGCCTAGATATGTAAAGCATTGTGGTTCATTTCTATATTAAGATTGCTCCATATGCTGTGTAATTTCTGTGAGAACATATTTGAGCAAATTTATTACACGGCCATGTCCATATTTCAATCCACAATAATGGATCTGCAAAATATGGATACCTTACCATACTTACCAACATTTCGGTTGGTAAAATCGGGGAATATAGGCTCCACTCTGGAAACTCCCCCCAACTCACCAGAAACACCCACTTATGGGTGGAGCTTGTTAGTCCCGCTCATTTTAGGCTTGGGAAATTGCAAAAACAGGGACAGTCCTAGCAAATTTGAGGCAGTTCGCAGGTATGCCTTCTACAGTATGTGCACTTCTATGAAGAATAATAATGATTTATCAATAATAATAACTATTCTCGTCTGCAATACATACCAGAATAACTCATATTTTATTCTTTGTGGAACAGCCACACGGATACACAAAATATATAAATGTGTGCATGGCCCCATAGAAATCAATGCTATCCACAAAACATTTCAATAACACAGGAATGAAAAATATGGTCAGTCCGATGAAACCTAAAATAAAGAGAATAAACAGAAGAGACAACCAAACTCTGCACCAAATTTATCACATTGATTTACAATGTCTGATAGGTTTGACTCTTGACATTGACATTTTAGACAATTTTTCTTTTACTTAGGCCGCTTTCACACGAGCATATTGAAATCCGTCTGTATTCTGGCTCTGGATTAGTCACGGATTCCAGATGATATACCATCAGTATTGTCATCAGTATTGCTTCAGGATTTCATTAGGATTTACACCTGTATTCTTTCTCCCTGTATTTTTATGCACTCCTAATGCACTCCCATAGACTGTAATATGCACAAAGCTCAGACCTGCTGTGGATTTCAAGTGGTCGGTGCAAATGACAGTCAGTATAATAAAAGTCATCATTAGAGTATACATCGAATTTTATTGAACAAACCTCCCAATGATAACAGTATATTCTTCAAAAATTAAAAAAAACTCAAAATGCACTGTTCCAAATTATTATGCACAGTAGAGTTTCTAAACATTTTATATGTTTTTAAGAACTGAAAATGCTCATTTGGGGAATTTGCAGCATTAGGAGGTCACATTCACTGAAATAAAAAATTATTTAAATCCAAAACATCCTAACAGGCCAAGTTACATGTTAACATAGGAACCCTTCTTTGATATCACCTTCCCAATTCTTGCATCCATTGAACTTTTGAGTTTTCTGAGAGTTTCTGCTTGAATTTCTTTGCATGATGTCAGAATAGCCTCCCAGAGTTGCTGTTTTGATGTGAACTGCCTCCCAACCTCATAGATCTTTTGCTTGATGATACTCCAAAGGTTCTCTATAGGGTTGAGGTCAGGGGAAGATGGTGGCCACACCATGAGTTTATCTCCTTTTATGCCCATAGCAGCCAATGACACAGAGGTATTCTTTGCAGCATGAGATGGTGCATTGTCATGCATGAAGATGATTTTGCTCCTGAAGGCACGTTTCTGCTTTTTGTACCATGAAAGAAAGTTGTCTGTCAGAAACGCTATATACTTTGCAGAGGTTATTTTCACACCTTCAGGAACCCTAAAGGGGCCTACCAGCTCTCTCCCCATGATTGCAGTCCAAAACATGACTCCTTCACCTCCTTGCTGATGTCGCAGCCTTGTTGAGACATGGTGGCCATCCACCAACCATCCACTACTCCATCCATCTGGACCATCCAGGGTTGCACAACACTCATCAGTAAACAAGACTGTGTGAAAATTAGTCTTCATGTATGTCTGGGCCCACTGCAACCGTTTCTGCTTGTGAGCACTGGTTAGGGGTGGCCGAATAGTAGGTTTATGCACCACAGCAAGCCTTTGAAGGATCCTACACCTTGAGGTTCGAGGGACTCCAAAGGCACCAGCAGCTTCAAATATCTGTTTGCTGGTTTGTAATGGCTTTTTAGCAGCTACTCTCTTAATCCGATGAACTTGCCTGGCAGAACCTTCCTCCTTCTGCCTTTATTAGCACGAACACGTCTGTGCTTTGAATCAGCCACAAATCTCTTCACAGTACGATGATCACGCTTACGTTTTCGTGAAATATCCCTTGTCCATGGCATTGCACTATTTGATGCTTTTTGGCAGCAGAGAGATCCTTTTTCTTTCCCATTTTACTTGAAAACAGTGGCCTGCTTAATATTGTGGAACATCCAGTTTTCCTTTAATTGGGCTCACCTGGCAAACTAATTATCACAGGTATCTGAGATTGATTTCAGTGATCCAAAGAGCCCTGAGACACAATACCATCAATGAGTTTCATTGAAAAACAAAAAATGTAATCTTGATGACACTTAAATCCAATTTGCATAATAATTTGGAACATGGTGTATATCCATGTGAATAGCCCTATTCATTAATATTAGCAGTGTATTTCGTTACATAAACTCCGGGCCATATATGGATTTCAAATACGCTATGCCATTTGGTGTTTGGCTGACTTTAAACAGGTGACCTACACAAAAGCTGGGGTGCACAAAATTAATTTGGTGCAATTTCAGAATCCACTAAGCCGAATAGTGAGATGCAAAAAGTGTCTAAAATGCATGATAAGTCTGGCAGATTAAATGTATGCCAATTCTATGCTATGCTGAATTCTGCTGTTAGCTTATAGATGAATATTTATTGCTCAATCATACTCACAAAGTAAATTCTATCACGTGTTTAGGTTCCTTCCTATAGTCATAGAACTATTGTCAACAGTTTTACTATAGTCTGCATGGCTGCCAATATTTCAGGTTTTATCATTTTTTAATAGTCCCAGACAACTTCTCCACAAAACTTGATGACTACACTGTACAAGGCTTCAGAGTAATTGGGCTAGCATATCGGACAGTGTCGAAAGAAGGTCTACCAGAGTTTTCAGACATAGACAGGTAACAATAGATATTACATTTTCTTCTCTATTTAGTCATATACAAACTAAAACTAATTTTGTTTTCTCTGTGGTGCCTATTATTTCAGTTGTGCTACAAACCTCAAGTCTTTAGAAAATCTAAATTTATTTTTGATTTTTTTTTAAAATGAACATTATACAAAATGTGAATTTTGTGTGATATTTCCTTTTATCCCCACTGATTTATTGAATGTAGTTTGACCCGTTCAGGAACTGACCGGGTGCCCTAGCTGGTGGGTGCCTGCTGTTTTACATAGCAGGCATCTGCTGTCAGCGTCCAAGATCAAAGACAACTCTGATCAGACATTTTACCCATCAGATGTGACAGTAAGTTGTGACCATGGCATATGAAAAGTACTTTAGATAGGGAGAGCTCCCTCCTTTGACTGAATGTCCCCTCCATGACAAATTTGTGAAAGCCATTCTGTTATTATGGCAACTTGGGCCTTGTTAAGGTCTCTAGGCCCGCTGATGTAAAGTTTCTATTAAACCCTACCTCAGGCAAGTCTTAATAGGAATAAACAGCTATTTCTGTAGACTGCAATACTATTTGATTGCAGACTGGGGTATAAGTGATCTAATGATCGCATGTTCAAACCCTCTTCAAACCCTCTTTGGGGCAATAAAAAAAATGTGGGACACAAAGTGTAAAATATAGAATTTTTTTTTTATAAAAACAAAAGTTTCAGGTGTAATACAAGTGTTCTTTCTGCTAATCATATAATTAAAAAAATGTAAAAAAAAGTTTAAAAAAAATAGACATTTGGTATTGCCACATCTGTAAGAATTGGCTCTATAAAAATATCACATGATCTACCCCATCAGGTGAAAGCCATAAAAAAATAAATAAAAACAATGCCAAAAATAGCTATTTTGTCACCTTGCCTCCCAAAAAACATAGGGGCACATTTATAAAAACACTGACAGAATTGCAATTTTTGCCCACCTTACCTCCCAAAAAATTAGATAAAAAGCGGTCAGTATGCCAAATATACCCCAAAATGGTGCCAATAAAAACTACCAACTTTTCCCCCAAAAAAATGATCACTCAAGCAGCTCAGTGAGCAAAAAATTGTTATGGCCCTTAAAATACATTTGCGCAAATTCCATGTTAGAAAATCCAGTTGCTGCTCCTTCCCTTCTAACCCCTGGCATATCTCGTAACAGCAGTTTATGACCACAATTGGGGTGTTACTGTATTCAGGAGAAAATAAGAAACAAATCATGGGGTGATATTCTACTGTTATCCCTTGTGAAAAAGAAAGTTTGGGCCTAAAGCAGCATTTTCTTGTAAAACAAAAAAAAGCTTGTGGGGTCAAACTGCTCACTATACCTTAAAAATTCCTTGGGTGGTGTAGTTTTCAAAATGTGGTCACTTTTTGGGGGTGTCCACTGAAGGGGTACCTCAGGGTCTCTTCAAATGCAACATAGTGCCCAAAGAGCATTCTGCAAAATCTGCCCTCCAAAAACCAAGTTGTGCTCCTTCTTTTCAAGGCTCACTTTCTGTGTCTGTGATGAGACAAGATGTATTAGACTATTTCAGATTCTTATTACACCATGCAACTAAACCGGAATCACTCATTATAGCCCTGCTTCATGTAGTGAAGTATTGCTAAACAGCAATATGATAAAGGCTTCTTTTGCACAGTCAGTATTAGGTCAGTATTTGGTCAGTATTTATAAGCCACAACCAAGAGTGGAACCTACAGAGAAAAGATATAATAGAAATGTTTGTGCCTCTTCTGTGTTTTGGACCTACTCTTGGTTTTGGCTTTCAAATACTATTGCAAAAATACTGAGCAAATACTGACTGTGTGAAAGAGACCAAAGGCAAGTATTCCCCAATTGCTAATGATTTATATACAGGTAGGTAATGAACACTGCTTTACAACTGCATTAATGAAAATGTTTTGTATTTAAAGGGAAGTAGTTGAGTGTGACCTCACATTTCTTGGCTTGTTGATCCTGGAAAATCGACTTAAACTAGAAACAAATTCAGTACTAGAGGAACTCACAGAAGCCAATATCAGGGCTGTGATGGTTACAGGTATTTTTTATCTTAATTTTATTTCTTTAACTTATATTATTAACTTGGAGAACTAGCTTTTAAGCTATAACTCATTATCACTGTGCTGCTAGATCCTTATGTACATTACCAATGGGAAGCCTTTCCCTTTAAACCTCAAGCGCATGTGCTGCAGACCTTTTCTTCTTCCTAATTCCTGAACAGGAAGTTGATGCTCTTGTTTTCCATGTTCTGAATTCAGTGGAAGGACACCCAGTCCTGATCACTACATCTAGACACCTGCTACGGTAGCTCACAATACATTTGCATTCCTCTTCAGTCAGCAATGCCAGCATTCTATCTGTTACAGTAAAATATATATTTGTACTATGTTAGCTTAATAGAAGATAAAAAATTGAGATTTCTCAAAGATGAGATTTCTCCTTCTACTTTATCTTAAAAGACACCCAAGGAAGGAGCCCAAGTAGCTTTGAAAGCTTACAATTGTGTCATCATCTTTTCAGTTACCCCATTGAAAGGTATCAGCCACTCATTTTTTTATCTAGCAATATATCTGATCAGCAAGTTCCTATAGAAAGAACTGGGATATTAGTGTATCCAAAGTTTGAATTCAACATTTCTTTTTCAGTATCAGGGTATGGCCACATATAGTGTAAATACTGCAGATTCTCCACCGTGGAATTGCATGCAGCATTTACAGTATCAACTGCAGTGGGGAAAAAGAATACAATGATTTTTCTTCATTTTTAATTTTTTTCAGATTCTGTCTCTCATAGTTGAAGTGTACCTACAGTAAAAATTACAGACCTGTCCATTCTTTGCAGGTGTAAAAACTTGCAAAATTGCCAGTGCATCAAATACTGATTTCCCCCACTGTAAGTGGAGAAGATATGCAAACTTGCAGAATAAGCTGATTTGTGCTGTAAAATTTCAATCCACAGCTTGTCAGTCTATGCTATGGGTTTTACCCATGGCTTTCAAACTATGCAATGCAAACATTGACAGCAGTGGAAGACCTGCTGTGCTTGCCACAGAAATTCTGCTCTAAAAACATTTTTTGTGCCTGTGGATTTCAGAGAAACCCATCGCTGAATTTCTTTGCTGGAAATTCAACAGCAGAGTTGTCCCATACAGAGATGCTCTCATAGTAACCCTACAGAGTTGGTATAATTGCATCTAGCCACATGTTTTCTGAGGAGTTACGTACAATGGTAGGGCTGATCTTATAGCTTTTTCTTTGTTTATTTACAAATTAGTAACATAGTAACATAGTTTGTAAGGCCGAAAAAAGACATCTGTCCGTCCAGTTCAGCCTGTTTTCCTACAAGTTGATCCAGGGGAAGGCAAAAAAAACCCTGTGAGGTAGAAGCCAATTTTCCTCACTTTAGGGGGAAAAATTCCTTCCCGACTCCAGTCAGGCAATCAGAATAACTCCCTGGATCAACGACCCATCTCTAGTAACTATAACCTGTAATATTATTACCCTCCAGAAATACATCCAGGCCCTTCTTGAACTCTCTTAGTGAACTTACCATCACCACCTCCTCAGGCAGAGAGTTCCATAGTCTCACTGCTCTTACCGTAAAGAATCCTCTTCTATGTTTATGTACAAACCTTCTTTCCTCCAGACGCAGAGGATGTCCCCTCGTCACAGTCACAGTCCTCGGGATAAATAGATGATGGGAGAGATCTCTGTACTGACCTCTGATATATTTATACATAGTTATTAGATCTCCCCTCAGTCGTCTTTTTTCTAAAGTGAATAACCCTAATTTTGATAATCTTTCTGGGTACTGTAGTCCACCCATTCCAGTTATTACTTTAGTTGCCCTCCTCTGAACCCTCTCCAGCTCTGCTATGTCTGCCTTGTTCACAGGAGCCCAGAACTGTACACAGTACTCCATATGTGGTCTGACTAGTGATTTGTAAAGTGGCAGGACTATGTTCTCATCACGGGCATCTATGCCTCTTTTGATGCAACCCATTATCTTATTGGCCTTGGCAGCAGCTGTCTGACACTGGTTTCTGCAGCTTAGTTTGCTGTTCACTAAAATTCCTAGGTCCTTTTCCATGTCAGAGTTACCCAATGCTTTACCATTTAGTATGTACTGGTGACTTGCATTATTCCTTCCCATATGCATAACCTTACATTTGTCAGTGTTAAACCTCATCTGCCACTTTTCTGCCCAAGCCTCCAGTCTATCCAGATCCTGCTGTAGCAGTGCACTGTCCTCCTCTGTGTTAATTACTTTACACAGTTTAGTGTCATCTGCAAAAATTGATATTTTACTGTGCAAACCTTCTACAATATCATTAATAAATATATTGAAGAGAATAGGACCCAATACAGACCCCTGTGGTACCCCACTAGAGACAGTGACCCAATCTGAGTATGTACCGTTAATAACCACCCTCTGTTTTCTATCACTAAGCCAGTTACTTACCCACATACAGACATTTTCTCCCAGGCCAAGCATTCTCATTTTGTATACTAACCTTTTATGTGGTACCGTGTCAAACGCTTTGGAGAAGTCCAAATATACAACATCCATTGAGTCGCCGCGGTCAAGTCTAGAACTTACCTCCTCATAGAAACTGATTAAATTGGTTTGACATGACCGATCCCTCATGAAGCCATGCTGATATGGAGTTATTTGCTTATTTTCATTGAGGTACTCCAAGATAGCATCTCTCAGAAAACCTTCAAACAGTTTACCCACAACAGAAGTTAAACTTACCGGCCTATAGTTTCCAGGCTCTGTTTTTGGACCCTTTTTGAATATTGGCACCACATTTGCTATGCGCCAATCCTGTGGAACACTCCCCGTCAGTATAGAGTCCTTAAATATCAGAAATAAGGGTCTGTCGATTACATTACTTAATTCTCTTAGGATACGGGGGTGTATGCCATCCGGTCCTGGTGATTTGTCTATTTTAATATTTTTAAGACGTTGCTGGACCTCTTCCTGGGTCAGAGAGGACACTTTTAAAGGGGAATTTACTTTTATACTCTGCATTTCATCTGACATTTTATTTTCCTCAGTGAATACAGTGGAGAAAAAGTTATTTAGTAGCTTTGCTTTCTCCTCATCGCTCTCTGCTACTCCCCCCTCATTACTCTGTAAGGGGCCGACACCTTCAGGTTTATACTTTTTAGTATTTATATAATTGAAGAACATTTTAGGGTTAGTTTTACTCTCTTTGGCGATTAATCTCTCGGTCTCTAGTTTGGCTGTTTTTATGTGTCTTTTACATATTCTATTTTTTTCCTTATAGTTTTTCAATGCTTCCTCACTCCCCTCCTGTTTTAGTGATTTAAATGCTTTCTTTTTGTCATTTATTGCTTTCTTTACAGTTCTATTTATCCACATTGGTTTTTTCTTGTTTCTTATTATTTTATTCCTATATGGTATGTACCTCTCACAATTAGATATTAGGATGCTTTTAAAAATATCCCATTTTGTGGCTGTATTTTTATTTTTGAGGACTTTGTCCCAGTTAGTTAGGGCTATGGCCTCTCTTAGTTGGCTAAATTTAGCTTTTTTGAAGTTTGGTATTTTTGTTCCTCCCTGAAGAAACGCTCTTTTGAATTACTACAAGAATATGTACAGGTTATATAATCATCTCCATTCTTAGACTGTCCATTATGTCTTATTGTTTTTATAGGTGATAACCTTCAGACAGCGGTGACAGTTGGCAAAAAGTCGGGAATGATTCCTTCTAACAGTAACATAATTATGTTGGAAGCCTGTGAACCTGATAAAGATTTACCTGCTTCAGTTACTTGGAAATGTTTGACTGAAATTCAAGCAAATGGAAACCATTCAAAGGACAAAGTATGATATAATATTACAGATATTTATCCTGTAATCCAGAAAATCTAGTAATAGGGCAGTTTATCCTTAGAATTTTATTGCATTGTACCGCAATGTAAAATGCCAAAAAGACATTTATTCTATTATAGGATTCCTATAAACGTGCAGTGAATGCAGAGATGACCACTCATGCACGGCTCTTTCCATTAACTGCTATAAGACTTCCAAAAATAGGCAAGTAATGTAAGTGTGCTTGGCTATTTTCAGCAGTCCCATGACTGCTGTGTATCTCACGCATGTGTATCTCCCTCTTCATTCACTGCAGTGCACAATAGGGTCCCGTTCTTGAGATAGATGTGAGTCCCATCTCTGGAACCCATTTCTATTGGACATTTATGAAATAGCCTGTGAAATAGTCTGAGAGAATCACTTTACCAAGGTGACCTCAAAGCTACGTGTGCGGCGTTTAATACTTTATTATTTACAACCACATAGTCAAAGACTAATATACGCCTAGCTCCACGTGCTTACTAAATCTTAAAATATAACTTTTATTATCCAATGTTAATACCTCTTATATAACACACTGTGAATACTTTTTAAAACCACAGTGAGCTGCAGTGTCTATTAGCGATATATGCCTTGTCTAAATTACCTAGGCTAGTATATTTACAACCAGGGTGGCTGTCAGCGCTCAACTGCCATCCACTTTTCAGACATCCATTGTTCTGATTCTTTCCCTATATGTGTTTCGCTTGGACACTGCACTAACCCTGCTATTTAAAACCACACACACACACATATTATCTGCCTCCCAACATGTTTCACCGGCGAGCCGGCATCTTCAGGGGAGAATGGCATAGTCTGAGAGAATCACAGCTCACCTATAAATGAAGTGGAGAGCATTGGCGTGCCAAGGCTGCACCAAATATATAACCAATGAAAAATGTCCAGCTCACTCAAACCAAAACTTTTTTTAATCTTCTGGGTCAGAAAAACAAAGTACATAGATATATCAAACACATTTAGGATTTAAACAGAGTAATTCTTCCTCATAGCCCGTGGAAATATTATAAATGTACAGATGAAAATATAGCTCCAAGGGTTAAAACGTGTTTTCTGCATTCTTAGGTTAAGCAGCTATATGGTTGGTTACTGGAACCAAGAAAAGCCATGTATTGAATTTAACCGCTTTTACACTATAAAAACCTTAGCAGCATTATCTTAGAATAAGGTTCAGACCACACAAGCAGTACAATACAATAAAGCAGGGGCGTTGCTAGGTTAAAATATTCAGGGCCTGGGCCCCTGATGTTTTGTCCCAGGCCCCGAATGTCCTGCCTGCCATCCAGATAGAACTGTATTGCCATCCTCAGGATGGCAATACAATTGCATCTAATGCACTGAAAAAGCTGAAGGACCTGTGGTGACATCACAGGTCATGTGATCAGTGCAGAAGGCAGTAGCTGAAAAGGACCTTGAATGATGTCACCATCATGTGACCAGTGCAGGAAAGGACGGCTCAGCAGAGAAGATAATTCCTGGGAAGAAGCTGTGGTGAGCTCTGCTACATGAGGAGAGGTAAGTGAAGGGAGAGGGAGAGCAATGCTGGGAGTTGTAGTTATTTAACTGGGACTGTATGTTAGGGCTGAAGGGAGGGAAGTTATTTACATGGGACTGAATGTTGAGGGGTATTGTTATTTACATGGGACTGTATGTTGGAGGTGGCTGGGGAGGGGGTGATTTTATTTATATGGGACTGTATGTTGAAGGTGTCTGGGGAGGGAGGGAGGAATTATAATCTCTGAGGACAGTAAACGGAGGAATATAACAATGGAGTGCACTGCAGGGGGCATTATAAATACTGGGGGTGCTTCAGGGCGAGCATTATAACAGTAAGGGGCAATATAAATACTAGGGGCACTTCAGGGCGAGCATTATAACAGTAGAGGGCATTATAAATACTGGCGGCACTGTGGGGGCATTTTAAATCCAGGGGACATTAGACGTTCTTATTACTACTGGGGGCTCTTTAGGAGGGACTTATAGATTCGCCTTATTTCTACTAGGAGTACTATGGGGGGTCTTATTGCTACTGATGGGTCTGTAGAGAGCTTTATTACCACTGGGGGAACAGTAGAGGGCCTTATTTCTACTGGGGGCTCTATAAGGGCATTATTAATACTGGAGGGCTCTTCTACTAATGGAGGCACTCTTGGGGAGCACTATCACTGTTGGGGACACTGTAGGGGGCAATATTACTAATGAGGGCATTCTAGTAGGGAATTATTATTGGTGGGACTATGAGGAGCACTGTTACTATGGGGAATATTATTTGTATGGCACACAATTTTCTACAGGATAGTATTTGGGGGTATAGAAAATTTAGGAAGCTAAGATGTCTGTGTGTCACACTCTGCAGAGACGAGGCGGCTGAGAGAAGTTGTCTGGACCGAATGGAGAAGATGATGACAGAGAAGATCTACATCAGAGGAGACTTCACCTGGGAGGCCCTGGATATGAGAGGTATGTGCTGCTGTATAGCTGTATAGCAAAACGTCTTCAGTGCTAGTGTTTGCAGGGGGGGTTGGGGGTGGGGGGCGTTTGGTCGACTTAAAGAATTGGGCCATATGCACTGGGGCTTGGGCCCTGGATCTTTTGAGACCCTAGCAACGCCCCTGCAATAAAGAGAATTTGAATTTATTGTGTGTAATTAAACAACCAAAACAAATCAAGGCCCTGATTTATCAACAGGGGACAATTTGTCTTCAAATTTGTCTATTTGTTTGAAGGTAATGGTCTGTGAGCCAGATTTATTAAAGCGGCTTACATCAGTTGTTGAATTTAGCACAGACTATAAGATTCTGATTTAATTTCACAGTTTAGGCAGGGCATGAGTGAAGTGAAGCTGAGACAATTTTTGAGACAATCCCCTATGATAGATAAGACCAATAACCACCTAAATGGCCACAAACAGTTGGATCTCAAGATCACTTAGCAGAAGCAAAAATAAGACTATTGATAAATTTGCCTTACAAGACAAAATGTGTAAATCATCATTCCATATTCACAATCCACCTTTTCTTTTTCTTTTTTTCCTCTGGAGTCGCAATATAATGTTGGGGAAAGATTGATTAATATCCCCACTACCCTGGGAAACTTTCACTTTGCAATGAATGGAAAGTCCTATCAAGTTTTAACCCAACATTTTTCCAGTTTGATGCCAAAGGTAATTAAAGAATTATAATTTTGTCTCAACATTTACTTGTATTGTGTACCCTATGTTTGATGGATAAAAGGTACACTCTTTGGGAAGTTCAGCTCTTTAGGCAGAGCTATTTCCCACTTTTCTATTCAACGCTCTTTTTTATGGAAAAATAGAGAAAATAACAGCAGTCCAAGTGTTTCAATGTTATACAAATTAAGGAACTTACAAAGGTTATGAATACACGACTGTAAAAACAGAACCCTAACTAAAGCCTAAGGGTAAAACAGAGTGCTACTTAATTGTCTAGTGCTAACCGGCATAAACATAGCTAAAGTTTTATAGTTGAATAAACTAAGGAACCAACAAATATCGATAATACCATTCACATAAATCTAAACAAAAAGAAAAATGTAATGCATTTTAACAGCAAAGTCATAAAAAGGAGGGGGCAACCATGATACAGTGTTGTAGTAATTTAAGAGTAAGCATCTGGAGAGGATAACAGAGATTTGTCAGTTTTCTGAAACACACTGAAAGAAATCAGGGTGTTAAAGGTGTTGTCTGGCACTATTAAGTTAATGACTTGTCATCAGAATAGGTCAACAATATCAGATCGGTGGGATTCTGTCTCCTGCCACTGCCACCTATCAGCTGTTTGAAGAGGCCGTGGCACTAGTGCAAGCCATGTGGCCTCCACATTGTTTAATGCAGTGTAATTACAACTGATTTTCCTATCCAAGTACAGTAAATCAAATGAGCAGTTGCAGTTACATTGCATCGCTACTGTGATCTAGAGGTCATGCAGTTAAAAAGAAACTGCAGTGCTTGTACGAGCATCATGACCTCTTTAAGCAGCTACGGTGTTGGGAGTCAGAATCCATCCAATCTGATATTGAAAACCTATCCTCAGGATAAGTGATCAATATAATAGAGCTGCACATTTACGGTGTGTACCAGAGGATTCAAGGGGTAGATTAAGGAGAATATAAGTCAAAGGAATTTGGGATATGAATCAGTAGTTTTGAACAAAGTTTGAATCCGGCTTCAAATTAGCTTAATCTTTCCACAAGGCCACCAATAGAGCACAATAGCACAGATGCTCCAGTATTGAGTTTTGATGAGTAATACAACTGTTTCATAAAACAGACATATTAATATAGCCAGAAGACCATAGACTGTAGCTATAAGACAGTACTGCAATTTATTTAACTGTATTACCTTTTCCTAGTGACTCCTCACCAGGCAGAACATGATTGTGCCTGGTCCTCCCTACTAGTCATAGCCTATGTCAGTATTTTTTACCTCAATCGGTCTTAAAATGTTCTCCCGGAAACCAGCAATACTGCATGGCAGATAATCACTTCTGTCAATACTGCCACCCCTGCCTCATCACGACTCACCAGTGCCATCCACCTCACAAATAGAGAAACACTGCAGTATATTTAGAAGTGACCTTTATTTTAATACTACTTTAACAAACTTCACAAATATTTATTTATTTATTTCTGAATTAAGAATCTACTAATCTTCTTTGTTCTTTTCTTTTATAACTATAACATTTGGATCCACTGTATTGTAAAAATACAATGTTTTTGTTAAATTGATATTATGTAATATTCCATTAGTGTTTTGTCTGAAGATATGACATCTATGTATTTTTAATAATGAACGTTATATTATTATGTAAGATTCAAAAAACAGTTCAATTTGTATTAACACGTAAACTTCAGTATTGGCAAAGCAGATTCGTATGTAATCATTCTAAACTATATTTAACTCTGTAATTAATTTACATTAAACACTTTACATTTACAATAGTTTATTTATTTTTAAAGATCTTATTAAATGGAACTATTTTTGCAAGAATGACTCCAAAGCAAAAATCGAGTCTTATTGAAGAGCTGCAAAAATTAGAGTAAGTTGGAAACAAATTCATTCTCTCTTTCTAAAAGCCTGAATGTCATGTTTTCTTTTAATTAAAATAGATGTGTGGTAAGTGGCCTATTAGATGAAGCAATTATCAATGAAATCTCGAATAATCCTTTGATTTTCAGAAATTATAGTCTCATATAATAGTGTGTAATATTGTCCAGTGATCAGTAGATGAACAAAAAAATTAGTTTTCCGTGGATCAGACAAATCTGCCTGACTGAAAGATTATCACTACTTACAACTAAATTGTTTCATCTGATCAGAAATCTGCCACTCATTAGCAGTGTAAATGCTCTATGGGCGAATGTGCAATGATCACAGTAGCAAGCAAACAGCAAAAAAGTAATGATTATTGTATTGCATAATCGCCTAATCATTGAATGCTTTTTGTTAAAGGCAATCTGTCATGTAATTTTCACCAATATAAGTAAAGGGCATATAAGACAGAACAATTTACTAGGCAATTGTTGGGTAAAGGAGCGTTCCTTCCCGCCAAATGTCTGCTCGCTAGCAGAGGAGGCTGCTGCTATTACATACGGCAATCTTCTCCTCAGTATAGGGAGGAGCGATTGGTGATTGTTATGGCATCACTCTTCCCTATACTGAATCGTTGTTTGCCAGCAGCAGATTGTGATTAGACACCACAATCCGCCGCCTGCAAACAATGATTTTTAAACCTGTTACAAGATTTAGATTCATCTGGCAATCAGCGGCAGTATTAGACTGCCAGATGATCACTAACGAGTGTTCGTAGTAATCGGCAGGTGTAATGCACCTTTAACAGCATTGCACCACATAAGGTTGCAAAAGCATTCTAAACATCCCTGGGGAGGGTGCTTTAGCTATTGATGTCTCGGGAATTATAGTAGCTAGAGACATAATCCTGGTCTTGTTCGAAAGCTGGCATTCCAAGCAATACCAAAATCACAGCATTATATCCATTACATTGGAAGATATAACACTTAGAAATTGGGATAGCAGAGAATGCAGTTGAAAGTGAAAGTAAAAGCAAGTTTCACTTATTACACTACTGACTCGATATCTGTAGCTGCTACCAATCCCAAGATATGATCAGTTAAAAGCAGCTCTCCCCCTCTTAAGTCTGGTTTGATTTGGGCACTTGGAACAGCAAACTATGCAAGCATGTTAGGCAGGTGTGAAAAAAAATAAGAATAAAGCTTTAAAAAATAGAAGTTACATATTTACATAATACGGTTGAAAAAAGACCATCAAGTTCAACTAAGGGATAAGGGGATGCAAATTTTATAAGAAGGGGAGTGAGTCCCAGATTTGTACACATTTTCATAAGAGTTAATGTCACTTACTTTTAAGAATTCATCTAAGCCTCTTTTAAAACTATCCATTGTTCCTGCTGTGAACACGTCCTGAAGTAGACTATTCTACAGATTCACAGTTCTTACAGTAAAGAATCCTTGACACCATTCGAGACCATTTGAACTTTTGTTCTCCAGACAGAGGCAGCGCCCCATGTCTGTTGAGGTGGTTTTACATGGAACAGCATTTTGCCATATTTTTGTAAGGCCCATTTATATATTCTCTCTTCTGTACTTTTTCCAGCTTCAAGGCATCATTTCTATGGACCGGTGCCCAAAACTAAACTGCATATTCCAGATGAGGCCGCACCAATGCTTTGTAAAGTTATGACATGACAATGTCCTGCTAGCCTTAGAAGCAGCTGATTGACATTATATGCCATTATGTAATCTATGATCTAATCATTCTCTACAAGTGACTCTCCCAGTGTTACATCCCCTAGGACATATGATGCCAGAGATTATTACTACCAAGATTCATAACTTTACATTTATCCACGTTGAACCTTATTTGCCAAGTTGATGCCCAATCACTCAGAGTGTCCAAGCCAGCTTGTATTTTATTTACAGCTTCCATAGACTGCACAGAACTACATAGCGTAGCGTCATCTGCAAAAATGAATCCCACCCTCGATATAATTAATAAAAAATTTAAATAATAGCACTGAACATTGGGGTACACCACTTATAGTCATTGAACATGTCTTTCTGGACATGGTCCTTTAGCCAGTTTTCAATCCAAATACAAACTATGCTTTCTAAGCCTATAGACCTTAATTTACTTACGAAACGTCTATGAGGGACACTGTCAAATGGCTTTGCAAAATCCAAGAATACTACATCCTCAGCTTTACCTCTGTCCAGGCTTCTACTCACCTCCTCATAAAAACAAACCAGGCTAGTCTGCAAAGTGAATGATATATATATATATATATATATATATATATATATATATATATATATACTGTACACAGATATGTATTACATCTAAACTTTTTTGTTTCAGCTACTTTGTTGGTATGTGTGGAGATGGAGCCAATGACTGTGGGGTAAGTACATGTTAACATGATAAAACACAGATTGATTTATTGTGATATATTACCATTGACAGACATCCTTCCCTTTTCAGTGTGCGGCTATAAATATACAGATAGCTGTCGATCACTGCTTCAAAGCCCAGAATAAGCAGGGATTTAAATGAAAGAGATACAAGTTATTCAACAAAACTATATAGAATATTCTTCTCAGTACTTCCTGCTTCATAACATGCCACTTGCAGATTAATTTTCATTTTCATGATGACAGGTTCCTTTTAAAACTAAATATAAAACTGTTCAGGAAAGGATTAGCAACAGTATGTCAGATATGGATACAGTACATGGAAAGTATTTTATTTTATGCTAAGTATATTACCCTTAGTGACACACATTGCTTACTAAAGGCAGTTCATCCATTTAAAACCAAAATAGCCATTAGAGATAAGTGAACTTCTTGAATTTAGATTTGGGTCCAAATTTATTCTACCAAAAGTGCTCCAATTTGCCTTAAGATTGGCATGTGACACTTTGAGGTCTTCTAGGACAAATTTTTTTCTCTCTTGTTTTTCTCCCTTTTTATTTTTTGAAAGTTTTTGTTCTCCCCTATCGCTTTAAGCTCTTTAACATAATGTAAGCAATAGCAAATAATGTCAGAGTGACACTGACATGTATAGCTATGGTTGACTATGTTAACAGATATTCCAAAACTTGTTCCTTATTGAGGGCAGATGGTGTTTAAACAAAACCTGCTGTTTTCAGAAAACTGTTGTCCTCAAAAAGCTTTTTAAAAATGGTTCCTTAACACCTTGCCGAACTAGGATGAGAATGCTCGTCCTAGTATGGCGTTACTTAACGCCCTAAGACGAGCAGTCTCGTCCTAGGGTTAACGTGCTGCTGCTGCCCCGCTGCCGCAATCTGCTACTAGGATAGGATACTAACAGCCGGGCCTCTGCTGTATCCGCCAGAACCGGTGATTACACCGATGCCGGCGGATTAACCCCTTGTATGCCGCGGTCACGCTGACCGCGACATACAAGGCAATTGCGGCAGCTTTTTAAAGCCATCAGGTCCCCGTGAGGCGATGGGGGGGCCCGATGGTTGAGATGGAAGCCCCGATGCCTTGCCCAGAGGCATCGGGACTCCCATCTACGGAAGCCCAGGAGACCCAGCCACAGCGCTGGGTCTCCTAGGCAACGGTCAGTGTCTCACAGTGTGAGACGCTGACAGTTTAATGCAGCACAATACAGATGTATTGTGCTGCATTCAATCAGGGATCAGACCCTGAAATGTTAAAGTCCCTTACTGGGACATAAGTGAAATGTTAAAAAAAGTTAAATAAAAGTGTTTTAACAAAAAAAATAAAAAAGAAATAATAAAGTTTCAATAAAAAAAAGCCCCTTCCCCATAAAGAAACACATAAAAATAGAAAAAAAAATAAAAATATACATATTAGGTATCGCCACGTCCGTAAAAACCTCCCTTATTAAAATATCACATGATCCAGCCCGCCCGGTCAACACCGTAAAAAATAAAAAATAAAAACAGTCTAAAAAAAAGTCATTTTTTGTCACATTTCATCACAAAAAATGTAATACCAAGCAATCAAAAAAGCGTATGCCCCCAAAAATAGTACCAATCTAATCATCATCTCATCCCGCAAAAAATTAGCCCCTACCTGAGACAATCGCCCAAAAAATAAAAAAAACTACCGCTCTCTCTGACTATGGAGACACTAAAACATGATTTTTTTTGTTTCAAAAAGGATATTATTGTGTAAAACTTAAATAAATAAAAATAAGTATACATGTTAGGTATCACCACATCCGTAAAAACCTGCTCTACAAAAATATAGCATGATCTCTCCCCTCAGGTGAACACTGTAAAAAATAAAAAATAAAAACTGTCTAAAAAAAGCCATTTTTTTGTCACATTTCATCACAAAAAATGTAATACCAAGCGATCAAAAAAGTGTATGCCCCCAAAAATAGTACCAATCTAATCATCATCTCATCCCACAAAAAATGAGCCCCTACCTGAGACAATCGCCCAAAAAATAAAAAAAACTACAGCTCTCTGACTATGGAGACACTAAAACATGATTTTTTTTTGTTTCAAAAAGGATATTATTGTGTAAAACTTAAATAAATAAAAATAAGTATATATGTTAGGTATCACCACATCTGTAAAAACCTGCTCTACAAAAATATAGCATGATCTCTCCCCTCAGGTGAACACTGTAAAAAATAAAAAATAAAAACTGTCTAAACAAAGGCATTTTTTGTCACATTTCATCACAAAAAATGTAATACCAAGCGATCAAAAAAGCGTATGCCCCCAAAAATAGTACCAATCTAATCGTCATCTCATCCCGCAAAAAATGAGCCCCTACCTGAGACAATCACCCAAAAAATAAAAAAAATTACAGCTCTCTGACTATGGAGACACTAAAATGTGATTTTTTTTTTTTGTACTTCAAAAATATTGTGTAAAACTTAAATAAATAAAAAAAGTATACATATTAGATATTGCCGCGTCCGTAACGACCTGCTCTATAAAAATATCACACGATCTAACCTGTCAGATGATTGTTGTAAATAACAAAAAATAAAAACAATGCCAAAACTGCTAGTTTTTGTTACCTTGCCTCACAAAAAGTGTAATATAGAGCTACCAAAAATCATATGTACCCTAAAATAGCACTAACAAAACTGCCAACTTATCCCGTAGTTTCCAAAATGGGGTCTCTAGAGTTTCCTACTCTAGGGGTGCATCAAATGTGACATTGCAACTTAAACTTTTTCAAGTGATATCTGCCCTGGTGTTCCTTTCCTTCTGCGCCCTGCCGTGTGCCTGTACAGCAGTTTACGATGACAAATGGGGCATTTCTGTAAACTACAGAATCAGGGTAATAATTACTGAGTTTTGTTTGGCAGTTAACCCTTGCTTTATTCTCAGAATAAAATGATTCATATGGAAAATCTGCCAAAAAAGTGAAATTCGGAAATTTTGGCTACATTTTCCTTTAATTCTTGTGGAACACCTAAACATAGTAACATAGTTTATAAGGCCTAAAAAAGACATCTGTCCATCCAGTTCGGCCTGTTTTCCTACAAGTTGATCCAGAGGAAGGCAAAAAAAACCCTGTGAGGTAGAAGCCAGTTTTCCCCACTTTAGGGAAAAAAATTCCTTCCCGACTCCAATCAGGCAATCAGAATTACTCCCTGGATCAACGACCCCTCTCTAGTAACTATAACCTGTAATATTATTACCCTCCAAAAATACATCCAGGCCCCTCTTGAACTCTTTTAGTGAACTTACCATCACCACCTCCTCAGGCAGAGAGTTCCATAGTCTCACTGCTCTTACCGTAAAGAATCCTCTTCTATGTTTGTGTACAAACCTTCTTTCCTCCAGACGCAGAGGATGGCCCCTCGTCACAGTCACAGTCCTGGGGATAAATAGATCGTGGGAGAGATCTCTGTACTGACCTCTGATATATTTATACATAGTTATTAGATCTCCCCTCACTCGTCTTTTTTCTAAAGTGAATAACCCTAATTTTGATAATCTTTCTGGGTACTGTAGTCCACCCATTCCAGTTATTACTTTAGTTGCCCTCCTCTGAACCCTCTCCAGCTCTGCTATGTCTGCCTTGTTCACAGGAGCCCAGAACTGTACACAGTACTCCATGTGTGGTCTGACTAGTGATTTGTAAAGTGGCAGGACTATGTTCTCATCACGGGCATCTATGCCTCTTTTGATGCAGCCCATTATCTTATTGGCCTTGGCAGCAGCTGTCTGACACTGGTTTCTGCAGCTTAGATTTCTGTTCACTAAAATTCCTAGGTCCTTTTCTATGTCAGAGTTACCCAATATTTTACCATTTAGTATGTACTGGTGACTTGCATTATTCCTTCCCATATGCATGACTTTACATTTGTCAGTGTTAAACCTCATCTGCCACTTCTCTGCCCAAGCCTCCAGTCTATCCAGATCCATCTGTAGCAGTGTACTGTCCTCTTCTGTGTTAATTACTTTACACAGTTTAGTGTCATCTGCAAAAATTGATATTTTACTGTGCAAGCCTTCTACAAGATCATTAATAAATATATTGAAGAGAATAGGGCCCAATACTGACCCCTGTGGTACCCTACTAGTGACAGTGACCCAATCTGAGTATGTACCATTAATAACCACCCTCTGTTTTCTATCACTGAGCCAGTTACTTACCCACATACAGACATTTTCTCCCAGGCCAAGGGTTAATAACGTTTGTAAAATCAGTTTTGAATACCTTGAGGGGTGTAGTTTCTAAAATGGGGTCATTTTTGGGTGGTTTCTATGATGGAAGCCTCACAAAGTGACTTCAAACCTGAACTGGTCCTTAAAAAGTGGGTTTTGGAAATTTTGTGAAAAATTTCAAGATTTGCTTGAAATTTCTAAGCCTTCTAACGTCCCAAAAAAATAAAATGTAATTTTCAAAGTGATCCAAACCTGAAGTAGACACATGGGGAATGTAAAGTCATAACTATTTTTGGAGGCATTACTATGTATTTTAAAAGTAGAGAAATTGACATTTTGAAATTTGCAAAAATTTGGTAAATTTGGTATTTTTTTTATAAATAAGAATGAAATATTTTGACTCAAATTTACCACTGTCATGAAGTACAATATGTGACGAGAAAACTATCTCAGAATGGCCTGGATAAGTAAAAGCGTTCTAAAGTTATCACCACATAAAGTGAGACATGTCAGATTTGCTAAAAATGGCCTGGTCCTTAAGGTGAAAAATGGCTGGGTCCTTAAGGTGTTAATGGAAACTGATGCCTGTCTGTTTATACACACACAAATGTAAATGTCAGAGGTAACAGTGTCTTGTTCTGAAGATGCCTGAAGTGTATGGATGTGGAAAGAGTAAGGTATATAAGGTTAATAGTTATATGTGGGAGCAGCAGTAGCAGCAGAAGTACAGGATGACACAAACAAGTCAATAGATATGTGTGCTGCTGTGTAGGGGTACTAGTAGTGGGAGTATCAACTGTGGTGGCAGTCATATAGTATGGAACATAAATGTACACAGGCAGATAGCAACAGTGGCATGATGGGGCCAGCAAAAATAGCCACCATCAGCAATTGCAGAACAATGCATCAGTCTCAGCGAGAGGTGTGTGAAAATCCTATTCCTCATTCATCTTGACAAAAAAAACTAGGCCAGTCCACACCACTGTTTAAATCTGCCTGTCCAGAAGTCAGTGGGGTCAAGGAACACTGTATGTGCCCTAGAAAGGTCACAGTCCAGGTAGGAATGAACCCGGTTGTTCATTGCAGAATATCTCGGTTTGCTTATTTGCGTCAGCCTGTTGCAGTACCTTAAAAAACTGCTCCACCATGTCCATGAGACTAAACTGGCTGCTGGGGCTTCAGTTCTTGTGGTAGCAGACACAGCAAGAAAGGGGGTGACCTTGTGGGGAGGAGGGACCTCTTGTTCAGAGATACAATGGCATGCTTTTGTTTGCCAAAAGCTGTGGCAAGCTGTGTACACAGTGTTTCCTGGTAATACAGCAATTTGGCCTCCCTTTTGGAAACAGAAAAACAATTCCTCATTTTGCTTTTATAGCGAAGGTCTAAAAGCATGGATATCCAATAGTCATCGGTTTACTTGATGCTGACAAAACACCTGTCAGTACATAAAAGGCATGTTACATCTTGGAATCAGATTTGATTGTGGATTTCATAGATGTCAATGTGGAACCAGAGAAAGCTCAACCAAATACTCCTTTAATACTTCTCTAAAACTCCGCTAAAACCTGCCACCAGAAACAACCTGTTTTCAGATAGTAATCTGCTACTGATTTTCCACTTGCAGCAGCTGCCTTTGGTATTAAACGCACACAGAACCCTAAGTGACCTTATACTTTTCCTTTCTGATAAAACCCTGACTTTCTATCTATTGATTCAATATAACTAACTAAAATGTCCCTATATTTCCCCTACAACACTCTAAGATTGCTGTCTTATGTCTGTTATTACTTTTTACCAGACATATTCAACAACCATCCTCTCACATTGCAAGCCGCGTTCAGAATGGCGTGTGTGGCTTACACATAACACAAATCTGAATGAACAGCCCAAATCCTGCCCACTGATTGGCTTACAAGCAGTTTGTCAGCCTCAGAGCCTATCAGAACAAGCCCACTTCCTTCCCAAGATCATGCGATCCTCTATATTTTTTAAACTTGCGTTATTTTGCGCAATTCATCCAAAGCAAACCTCTAAAACATTGGATTTGTTTGGCTGCAGAATTTTTTGGAAATTTGTAACAAATCTTATTAGTTCAGAATCAATTCGTTCATCACTATATTTGTTTTTTATGGAACAAAAAAGACTGTTTGTGCAACATGTTTGTTCTACTGTATACTGGCTATACCATGTAAATCCAATTTTTTTCATGATTTTGAATCTATGAACACAGGTGGAAAGAACTATAGAGATAGGAATGTTCTTAGCTATAGTATGGAATAATTGTGCTCTGTTATACAAACTAATAATTTATATATTCATCACTTGCAGGCGCTAAAAATGTCTCATGTTGGGATTTCACTGTCTGAGTTAGAAGCATCTGTTGCATCTCCATTCACTTCCAAAATTCCAAACATTGAATGCGTTCCATTGCTTATCAAGTAAGTTGTGTATTAATCTGTAGAGTAGGTTTTAAATGGATATTATACTAATTGATTTAATAATTATAAAGAAAAAGTTTTCCAAACTTCTAATATCATGGACAAATATATGTTAAAAAATATTTAGAAAAAAATAAGAAGCACCTATTCAACATATTGAAACAGTTATCCAGAATTGTGGACAAGATTGTTTCTCTAAGGAAAATTTCATAACCTTTTGGCCAGAACTTTCATCATATATTGTAATCAATCAATGTGTAGTAAGTACAATTACTAATTATGTGAATGGGTTTTGTTTAGAGATGAGCAAATTGATTTGATTCCAATCAAATATTTCTATAATTTCCCCAAAAATCCGCTTTTGAGTAAATCAAAGGCTTTTGTAATTCAAATAAGACAAATTGCTTGAATGGCGCTAGCCATTTTACAAATCAGAAGACAGCACAATAGGGCAAGAAAGATGAGGAAGGTGCTTTACTTGACCCTGCACAGGGCCCCTTGCCATCAGCCTCAGCCAAAACTGAGGGATGATACATGTGTCATAGTTGGATCCAAAGGAGGGAAGTCAAGTGTATTCTGAGCTTGTGCATCGATGTGACAGGATGTCTGTCAGAAATACAGCAAAGAAAGCTTTATCTTTGGATACACAGTACAGCTACTGATAAGATAAAGTCAGACTCAGTGTAGTGTAACTTTTACTGGCCTGCGCCATTTCCACACACTGTTACTGTGGTTGCACTGCACATTAGTATTTAAAGCCACTGTACTCAGCTTTTTCTTACCGTGCAGAATTACATAAAAGGGTACCTGACTGGACATATTTTCCAGCATCACAGTTACACTATATATTGTTTTTAACTCTGTAGAATTGCCCATTCTGTTTTAAAAACTTTTTGAAAAGTTTATTACAAAAATTATTTCATCACAAACTAGGGTAGATTATAGTGAACATTGTCTAATTGTAAATTTTGTTTTAAAAAAATTTTATGAAAATGTTATTGCAAAAATTCTACCATAGTTCACCATAGACTAGTATAATTGATGTGTTGTTCTGCATCACTTACTGTTACATTGTAGTGGCCTCTGTCCAAGTATGACATTTTTTCAAAAATATTGTTGAAAATTTTATTTAAAAACTCCACTCAGCACAGACTATTGTACCTGCCATGTTCTGTGTCATGCAATGTTATTGACTTCTGATTGTTTAAATAGGCTTCAAACTAAAATCTCTGCTAAACAACAATGGCTGCAGTGCAAGCAGTATATTTGGCACCAGCTGTCCGACCAGTAGTAGCAGGCTATGGTTTTCAGTAATTTCCAGTAGGTTATGGATTGTTATTGCAAAGGAAGCAGATGACTAGAGAGCTCACTCATCATGTCAATTACAGCAGGATGATATTCATGTTACCATTAATTCTGATACAGTGCCTTTTAGTCAGGTTTAAGGGCATTACTCCTGCTCCTCATCCTTGCAGGCCAAGACAAACTTTCATTTCCATCATCTCTGTCTTCATCTCCCCATGCTAGTAGGGAAATTTCATTTTCTCCTAAAAAGACACAACAACCCAGTTGCTTTGGAAAATATTCAAGATAGTCTTCCTGAGTTATGTGAGAACAGTCATCGTTTAGACTGCCTAGAGTTGGAGATTTGGACGGAGGCAGGGAACTTGGTGACTGAAAGGCATAGTTGTGTTGCTGATGGTAGCAGTGACATTGATGGTGTTCATAGTAGGGGTACTGGTAACCATGGTGGTAGTGGCACTGTAGGCAAATACAAAGTTGAGAATCATGAGGTGGGGCTTCTACTGTGGTTAGCTCGGGAGGAGAAAATGCTGTTGCCTCAAGCTCAGTTAGTAATAATAGTAGAAAAGTTATGAATGATGCTGAGGGTGACTCTGAGAGGGGGTTTCCTGTGTGGGAATTTTTTTGCTATCCAACAAAACCATTTCATTTTGCATGCTCTGTGGCAAAAAAAACAAGCTGTGGCCATTCAAGCACAAATGTACGAATGGTAATGAATCGATTTTCCCTGAAATGGGTTAAAAAATAAAAAAAAATCATGCTAACCAGATCCATTTGAGCTTTCGCCAGGCAACGTGATGTTGTGATAACGGGCTATGCGAGATTTTACGGTGGATCTTTAAGAAGGCGGCAGCCTCTTCGCGATCCAATGGATGAGGTAAGTATGATTTATTTATTTTTTTAATTACAGACTTAAATATTAAAGTCAGATGACGCAATCAGCAATAAACATGGCATCTAAGGGTTACAATGACATTGCCATACCCTGTCATTACACCCACAATTTACAAAAAAAAGCGCTTTTATGACAAAAAAAAAACAATCACGAAGTTCCCGATCAGTATGTCTTTGGAGCGTGGGAGGAAACCGAAGAATCTGGAGGAAACCTACGCAAATGGGGAAAACATACAAACTCCATGCAGATCTTTTCCTTGGTCGGATTCAAACTTAGGACCCCAGCACTGTTGCAAGACACCAGTTCAAACTACTGAGCTACCACGCTGCCGTAGAGGTGAAAAAAAAGGTGAAAAAAAAACCTTTGGAATGTTGGGTGACCTAGTGGGTCAGTGCCTTGATTAGGTCAGAATGCCTGCCCCTACTAGACGCACTAATGTTTATTGTCGGAAGAAAAAGTGGCTTGTTCTGAAGATGCCTAGAAAAAAATCTCTTTTTTATTTAGGACCAGGAGCAGTACATTATGGATGTGGAAAGGGTGGGGTATTAGAGGCATGTGGCTACAATGGTAGTGGCCGCAGAAGCAGCATAGCATGGAGCATACAAAGAAGTAGATTGTCTGTCTATGGGTGGTGGTAGTAGTAGAAGTGTTAGTAGTGGTAGTAGTGGCACGTGTAGTAATATTAGTGGTGGCAGTAGGGCATTAGCAGCAAGGAGTGGAATCTGTGGTGAAAGCAGCAGTCATATGGTACATGTTGGCAGGCAGACAGCAGTGGCATGATCGCAGCAGTGGCATAATGGAGGAAGTAGCAGTAGCTGTATGGAACATGATGGTAGGCAGACAGTAACAGTGGCAAGATGGGGCGCTGTTAGTAAGGCCAGATCTATTCAGTAACTATACAGTGTTTTGGACACTGGTGGAGAACTTGGTTCATTTGCATGTCACCACGCCCCCTGCAGTACTGAATACCCGCTCTGAGATGACACTGTAGGTTGGGCAAGGAAGAAAACATTTCAGTGTACATACAGGGCCAGTTCTGGTCCATGGGGTCAGTGAACAGGATATGCACCAGACACCGGCCAGAGTGTAGGTATGCCTGAACATAGGCATTGACGTGGGAGGTCTTGGCTTACTGGTTTGCCTCAGCCTGGCATGGCATGTGGAAAAACTGCTCCATTGTGTTGTGGAGATTGAAATGGTTTCTGCTGCTTGTGGTGATGGGAGGTGAGTGACTGTGGGGGCGGAGAGGGGCCTATCTTTCAGGCATGCTGGCAGAAGGTGTCTACTCAGCAAAAGCTATGGCAAGCTAATTACATAGAGTAATGATATAATTTGACCTCCTTTTCTAACAACTACAGGGCAGATGGCAAGATGTGTTAGCTGCTCTTCTTCTTCCACCATCATCCCCTGCTGCATGAGCATAAGTGTCTGTTCTAAGTTAAATATATGAGTGGGATGAGATCTTTCATGCCTCAGTTGCCCCTACTGACAAACTGTGGGGCCTCTTCAAAGGGCCTCAGGATCTGACAGGCATCTCGAATGAGCTGCCAATGCCTGAGCTTGAAACAACAGTTACAGTTTCTTCATTTCACTGCCACATTCGGTTCCTTCTTTGTTAATCAATGTTATCATTATGCTGTAAGCAACATTTATTTGAGATATATTTCAGGGTATTCCTTCCTTTTTATTATTACAATCACCATTTTTCCAGTTTCTCTAGTTTGCTCCTATTATTGATATTTCATCCTATTGTCTCATGAAGACTTATCATATTTACTATCCTCTGATGAGTGCTATTACTGTAAGATACACAGCCTTTTTTGAATTTTGAATATTGCTTTATTTTTTTATCCGGACTTTTTCTTCACCATTTTTTCTCCCCTCACTTTCTTTACAGTTTGTATCTTAATATATAATTTATATATATATATATACACTCACCGGCCACTTTATTAGGTACACCTGTCCAACTGCTCGTTAACACTTAATTTCTAATCAGCCAATCACATGGCGGCAACTCAGTGCATTTAGGCATGTAGACATGGTCAAGACAATCTCCTGCAGTTCAAACCGAGCATCAGTATGGGGAAGAAAGGTGATTTGAGTGCCTTTGAACGTGGCATGGTTGTTGGTGCCAGAAGGGCTGGTCTGAGTATTTCAGAAACTGCTGATCTACTGGGATTTTCACGCACAATCATCTCTAGGGTTTACAGAGAATAGTCCGAAAAAGAAAAAACATCCAGTGAGCGGGAGTTCTGTGGGCGGAAATGCCTTGTTGATGCCAGAGGTCAGAGGAGAATGGGCAGACTGGTTCGAGCTGATAGAAAGGCAACAGTGACTCGAACTTTGAGGCAGATGGGCTAAAGCAGCAGAAGACCACACCGGGTGCCACTCCTTTCAGCTAAGAACAGGAAACTGAGGCTACAATTTGCACAAGCTCATCGAAATTGGACAGTAGAAGATTGGAAAAACGTTGCCTGGTCTGATGAGTCTCGATTTCTGCTGCGACATTCGGATGGTAGGGTCAGAATTTGGCGTCAACAACATATATATATATATATATATATATATATACATTCATTTACAGATTCCAGATTCCGTTGAAAAAGTTCATTGTCTGACGAAAACGTTTGGATATTATGTATGGCTTATTCAACTAAAAACTGTTCTGGATATGATTATACTGTATGGAAATGACTTATGATTGATTAAAAAGCACTTGCTAAAATTTCCTGGAGTGCCATTAAATTCTATTTACTACCGACACTCTGACTCTGGCTCTTTTGTTTGTAACCCTGACATTTTTTGACCTAATGTACGTACACAGTCATGCAAAGTATGGAACGTTTGCAAGTCTGTTTTCTGGAACTTAAAGATATACAGTAGATGCACAATAAAATGGCTGTCCCTTTTCCACAAACACACTGAAGAAAATTCTGCGACAATTTACTTTGGAACTAATGCAGTATCAGCACCACTACCAGATTTGATCTGCCCACAATCCAAGTTGTCACCCTACTATGAGATTATCCATCCTACCAACACACCCACACACACCAACAATTGGATTGCGCAGAGATCTCCTGACATAGATTTCAAACTAGTATTTCACATTTTCACTCAGCAACTTAAAATGCTACCCTTTGTATTGTAAAACACATGCACACTTGTATTGCTATTTATGAAAAAACAAACCCTTGAATTCTGTGGAGATGCCCTGACACAGATTTCGTCTACTATTTCATGTGTTTGATTTACAATGATACTAGAGATGAGCAAATATGGCACAGTGTATGGGATAGTTGGAAACGTCCGAATGCCCCGGTCTGAAGGAAAAAAGTAAAGAAGAGATAACGTTTTTTTTTGTTTCGTTTGTGTTTTTTTTTTTTTCCCCATCGTCCAGGGAGGGAGGGGGTGGAGAGGGGATCATAATTTGTTATATATTGTATTGAATGTTATGATCTAAAATGTTGTAATATAAAATAAAAAATAGCTATTAAAAAAAAAAAAAAAAAAGAAGAGATGAGCAAATATATTCGCCACTTCGTAGATTCGTATCGAATCTTACAAATTTTCCACTCCAAAGCGAATCTGGATTTTTTCGGATTCGCTTCATATTATTCGTAAATTTTCGAACGCTAACGCTACGCGTTATATGTACGCTACGTACGCTACGTACGTAACATACGCATTCTTGTGAAGCGGGGAAGTGACTATACGCCCCCTCAAGAGCAGGAAAAACCAGCCCGGCCCATCTGGAACTAACTATTGGCACTTATAGGGAGTGAAGACTCCTCCCTCATTACTCCTCCCTCCTCTGAACCAGTTTAGACCAGCGCTGAACACTGAACAGTACAGGAAGCATGACTAAAGAACTGCGTCCGAAGTGGAGTGAAATGGTCTTTGGGGATGAATTCCCCGAACCACCACCCGCTCCAGACATCAGGTTGTCACAACCATGCAAGAGAGACTCACCGGCTTCAGTGTCCATATTCTCCTTGCCGGCTGGTGAGGTGGCTGGTGCGGCTGCTGCGGCTGGAGCGTCCACTTCGCCACCCAGGAGATCAACAACACCTTCCATACGGCAGAACCCGATTGTGCCAGCATCGGTGACGGCCCACGCGCAGACCCTTTGGGACTACAAGAATGCAGTGGAGGACTGGGTCATCCAGGTACTGGACCATCCTAGGCTGGGAGATCCTACATTGGAGCGCCGAAAGGGAACTGTCCTATGGTTTTCGGTGGAGCGAGGCTCTGGCTTCCTGGCGGACAACGAGGACAGCAAGGAGTACTTTGTGGGCCGCAGGTCAGTTAAACGGTCGTACCTGCCCCAACCGCGTCACAGCCTGTACGTGGGGGATCAGGTGGAGTACACCCCCATGGCATCCCTGAAAGGCCCCTTTGTTACCGGGGTTACCCTACTATCTAAGCCCCTGGTCCCAACATCACCACCTGAAGTTTAGCCAAAGGAATCACTAGGCGAAGTACTGGTGTGCTGTCTTCAGGAGTCACCAGATGGCACCCTCCACTTCAGGGATAAGCCACAGCCAGAGCCTCTGATACCTGGAATGCCACCACCACCACCACCATCACAGTCCTTTCAGCTGGGTCAGCTGACAACATCATCATTTGCATTCCAACCCACGGTGATCCACCAGTACCAACTACCGTGGAAGATGAAGTCAGCAGCAGCAAGGGGAACTAGGGCTTCTTCCCTGGGTGCAACCTTGCCTCCATCACTGCAGCCAGAAGTCCTTTCCCCTGCTGTCCCGGCAGGAGGTTCCGGAAGAACGCAAGTGGCTGCAGCGCTCGCCAGCGTGACCACCACCCGGACCCGGTCAAGTCCGACTTCTGGAAGAAGACAGTAGTGGAGTTCCACCACGGTAGTGAGATTGGCCTACAGGAGGCAGGAGCGTCCTCTGATGTCGTTCAGTAGCAGCTCAAGCGAGGAGGACTTCAGGTCCCTCATCTGAGGAACCCAACTACTGGCTGTCTGATTTAAAGGACACTTCAAGAGGACCTATGGGAGCCACACCATGGACTGCACCTGACGGGTGAGAGCTAGTTGGCACTTTTTTTGTTTGTTTAGTTTGTATTGCTCCCTGTTTGACTCTCACCTAGATGGGCATAGCTTGTCAGGATTCCCCCATTCTGCAGAAAATTCCCAGTTGCCCCTAAGCGCGCCTATTTCCCCCCCCCCCCAGGTTATTTGGGAGCCCGCTTTGCAAAAAGGGTTCTCTATTTGCTGCTATTTTATATTATCCATGTGGATTACATGTTACCTGTTTGGATTACAAAATTACCTCACGTGGATTACAATTGCATTTTGGACTGTGTTCCAGTGTTTTATTATCAAGCAGCCATAAGGAGAGACTCAAACGTATATCTGAGCCTTTTATGCATGCAAATGTGAAATTGCACTAAAATGTTTCCATAATGTCTTTGGTGTATTTTAGCAATAATGTTTTTACAGGTTCAGTAACGTTCAAGCACTTTAGCCCATTGTGTGTATTATTTTTCAGGTACTGCAATGTGTCCTATATTAATGCACTTATTGTACAGTGTTTTTTAGTGAATTATGCACTTAGCCAGATAGCTAGGACCTTACTTTTCTAGCTCATATGGACTGCCTCTAAAGACTGTACGCTGCGGCCTAGCCTCGTGCGTATGACACAATCGCGAGTCAATAGTACGCTAAGGATTCGTACGCACTTTGTACGCTAATGCTTACGTATTGCGTACTTTTAACAACGCTGACTGTATGTTCATAATTTGTGTAGGAATGTTCACAAAACAACAATTATTTTTTAACAAAAATTAGACCGAATAAATTTGTATTAAGAACGAATCTTGTCATAAATTCGTAGAACATTTGCCAAAGCGAATATTGAATGATTTGCTCATCGCTAAATGATACCCTCTGTATTGTAAAATACACATTTGACATGTGCTGTTTTCCGAAACCAAAAGAGAATATAATACATGAACTATCTGGAGATGCTCTGTCACAAATTTTTGTAAAGTATTTCGGGTGCTTTTACTGAGACTTTAAATGCTATTTATTCTCTGGATCGTAATACACGTGTTGTACAGTTTTATTGAGCTAATTAACCCCACACCAACACTTGAGGAAAAAAAAGCTGTATTTGTGTTCAAATGGAGAAAAATGTTCTTGCATGTATCTGTTTTTGAGGTTCTGCAGCTAGAAGGCACTGCCAGGCACATCCAGCATCAGCTCCTAACTTCTCACTTCCTGGCTGAAAGCTTTCCCTGCCTTTCCCTATTCTACACCACTCTTCTTCATTCTAGCCTTTCCCTCCACTAACACTCACACTAGAATAGAAGCTTGATTATAACTGTACACTGTCCCTAACATTGTTTTCTGTGAAAAACTGCATATCCCTACACATTAACACAGAGTAACATTCTGCTTGTTCTGCAAAAACATCTCTCCTTGCCTATTGCAGCACTGATTGGCTTATCCAGGCTGTCTGACAAAAAGTATCTTTTTTTCTTCCTCCCTCATACTTTTTTCCACTAACATGTGAAGTAAAATTGTGCTGTGAGCCGTTTTACTAGATTCATCCGAAACAAACATATATAAATCTTGGGGATATTTTGGGGAATTACAAAATATTTTATGTACGGTAACACAAACATTGCAGTGTTACATATACAAACTCAGAATGATTTGACATTATAATTTAAAAAAAAATGTATAATTGTTATGTTTTTCTGCAGGGAAGGTCGGAATACTCTTATAACATCATTTTCCATCTTCAAATTCTTGACTATGTTTCAGTTCATTGGAATTGTTTGCATAGTATTCCTTTTTTGGGTATGACTTCTTTTTTTCACCTATGTCCAACACATACAGTGCCTTGCGAAAGTATTCGCCCCCCGGGAACTTTTCAACCTTTTGCCACATTTCAGGCTTCAAACAAAAAGATATAACATTTTAAATTTTTGGTGAAGAATCAACAACAAGTGGGTCACAATTGTGAAGTGGAACGAAATTTATTGGATCATTTAAACTTTTTTTGTAATAATAAAACTGAAAAGTTGGGCGTGCAAAATTATTCAGCCCATTTACTTTCAGTTCAGAAAACTCACTCCAGAAGTTCATTGAGGATCTCTGAATGATCCAATGTTTCCTAAATGACTGATGAAGATAAATAGAATCCACCTGTGTGTAATCAAGACTCCGTATAAATGCACCTGCTCTGTGATAGTCTCAGGGTTTTGTTTAACACCTTAACAACCTAGGACGAGAATGCTCGTCCTAATATGGCTTTACTTAACGCCCTAGGACGAGCATTCTTGTCCTAGGGTTAAGGTGGTGCTGCTGCCTTGCTGCCGCAATCTGCAGCAGGGGCCTGGCTGGTACTAACAGCCGGGCCTCTGCTGTATCCGCCAGCACCGGTGATTACACCGATGCAGGCGGATTAACCCCTTGTATGCCACGGTCACGCTGACCGCAGCATACAAGGTAATTGCGGCAGCTGTTAAAGCCATCGGGTCCCCGTGAGGCGGTGGGGGGGGCCCGATGGCTGAGATGGAAGCCCCGATGCCTTGCCCAGGGGCATTGGGACTCCCATGTACGGAAGCCCAGGAGACCCAGCAACAGCTGTATACAGATGTATTGTGCTGCATTCAATAAGGAATCAGACCCTGAAATGTTAAAGTCCCTTACTGGGACATACCGTATTTTTCGCCCTATAAGACGCACTTTTTTTCCCCCAAAAGTAGGGGGAAAAATGCTGTGCGTCTTATAGGGCGAATACAAGTGAGCGCTTCCATAAGGAAGCGCTCACTTGTACGTAGGGACCCCCATCAGACCTCAGATCAGCCCACCCAGCCACTGATAAAGACCATACTTACCGTACCTGTTCTGCGCTGCCGCTGCCGTCCGGTCCCACGCTCCGCGCTCTTCTCTCTTCCCTGCCGGCACGCACTATGACCTGACGCTGCGGCGTCAGGTCATAGTGCGTGCCGGCAGGGAAGAGAGAGGAGCGCGGAGCGTGGGACCGGACGGCAGCGGCAGCGCAGAACAGGTACGGTAAGTATGGTCTTTATCAGTGGCTGGGTGGGCTGATCTGAGGTCTGATAGGGGCACAAGACACTGATCTGTGGCGTGAGGGGGCACAAACGCTAATCTGAGGTCTGATGGGGGCATGATATGAGGTCTGATGGGGGCATGATATGAGGTCTGATGGGGGCACATTCTGCTGATGTGAGGTCTTATGGGGGCACATTCTGCTGATTTGAGGTATGATGGGGGCACATTCTGCTGATCTGAGGTATGATGGGGGCACATTCTGCTGATCTGAGGTCTGATGGGGGCACATTCTGCTGATCTGAGGTCTGATGGGGGCACATTCTGCTGATCTGAGGTCTGATGGGGGCACATTCTGCTGATCTGAGGTCTGATGGGGGCACATTCTGCTGATCTGAGGTCTGATGGGGGCACATTCTGCTGATCTGAGGTCTGATGGGGGCACATTCTGCTGATCTGAGGTCTGGTGGGGGCACAGTGAGATGGTATGGGGGCACAGGGGGCTGATATGGGGGTCTGATGTGATGTCCTTAAATTTATGGGCAGTCTGATAAGAGGATCTGATGAAAAATATTTTTTTCTTATTTTCCTACACTAAAACCTAGGTGCGTCTTATGGGCCGGTGCGTCTTATAGGGCGAAAAATACGGTAAGTGAAATGTTTAAAAAAAAATTAAATAAAAGTGTTTTAATAAAAAAAAAATAATAAAGTTTCAATAAAAAAAGCCCCTTCCCCATAAAGAAACACATAAAAATAGAAAAAAAAAAAAAAATATATATATATATATATATATACATATTAGGTATCACCACATCCGTAAAAACCTGCTTTATTAAAATATCACATGATCCAGCCCGCCCGGTCAACACCGTAAAAATAAAAATAAAAACTGTCTAAAAAAAAGTCATTTTTTGTCATATTTCATCACAAAAAATGTAATACCATGCGATCAAAAAAGCGTATGATCCAGCCCGCCCGGTCAACACCGTAAAAAATAAAAACTGTCTAAAACAAAGTCATTTTTTGTCATATTTCATCACAAAAAATGTAATACCATGCGATCAAAAAAGCGTATGCCCCCCAAAATAGTACCAATCTAACCGTCATCTCATTCCGCAAAAAATGTGCCCCTACCCGAGACAATCGCCCAAAAAATAAAAAAACTACAGCTCTCTGACTATGGAGACCCTAAAACATGATTTTTTTTTTTTGTTTTGTTTCAAAAATGATATTATTGTGTAAAACTTAAAAAAATAAAAATAAGTATACATATTAGGTATCGCCACGTCCGTAAAAACCTGCTCTACAAAAATATAGCATGATCTCTCCCCTCAGGTGAACACTGTAAAAAAATAAAAAATAAAAACTGTCTAAAAAAAGCCATTTTTTGTCACATTTCATCACAAAAAATGTAATACCAAGCGATCAAAAAAGCGTATGCCCCCAAAAATATTACCAATCTAATCGTCATCTCATCCCGCAAAAAATTATCCCCTACCTGGGGGGCGGAGCCTGACCGCTGAGCGCGATGGAAGCTTGTTTCTAAGCTCCCGCTTCACACTCCTGCATTTCTCCTTATTAAGGCTGCAGAACTTCACCAACATGGTCAAGATCGGTCGGGACAAGTCCAGGGATCCACCCTCGACGCCCAAACATAAGAAAAACCAGCAAGAGATGGATTGTTTCTTTAAAAAGCATCTCTCTGTGTCCCCGATGCGCACAAACAAGATGGCGCCACAGACTGTGGAGCGCGAAACAGATGAAGAGACGGAGGCGGGCGCCGGCAACCTCACTGACCCGGAGGAGGCATCGCTCCAAGAAGACAACGCCACACTCACAAGGTCTTTTTTTTTAAAATACTCTCTCCCATGCCTTGGCGCCTTTACTAAAGGAAATGAAAGACCTTAGACAAGATGTCCGGGGCCTTGGCCACCGGGTTGAAACTCTGGAAGGCAATCAGGGTCTCATAGTCGACCACAGTGCGGGCGTTGTGCAAGCTATGGAAGCTCAGGTGCTCTCTTTAAACACTGCTTATTCCCTGATAGAGGACCAAGAGAACAGAAGTAGACGCAGAAACATCAGGTTTAAAGGGGTTCCAGAAGACATACCAGCTGCGGCACTTGAACCCACCGCCATGTCTGTTTTTACGGACCTGCTTGGAGCCGACAGAGCTCAGAAGGTGGTGATTGAAAGAATTCACAGAGCCCTCCGTCCTCCACCCTCACAAGGAGACCCACCTCGGGATGTAATCTGCGGCCTACTCAGCTTCAGAGACACGGCGGTCATCCTCCGTGCGGCCAGAGACCAGAGAGACATTCTTCTCAATGGAGACCCTATCTTTCTTTATCAAGATATAGCTCCCTCCACACTATTGAAAAGGAGAGCTCTCAAGCCCCTTACAGATCACCTCCGTGGCCTTAGGGTGCCGTACCGGTGGTTATTTCCTTTCGGCCTTACCTTCCTTGTAGACGGACGGCGCTGCACCATCAGGTCCCCTTCTGATCTACCCACGGCCTGGATGCTGCTGGACATTGCTCCTTTACACATTGAGTCCTGGTTGCCTGTGGACATATCACTCAAGAAACTTCCTCCTCTGCCATCTCTGGAACCCTGGTCCACCGTCACCAGAAGGAAGTCACCGAACAGTAAGAGGAGAATCGTATAATTTAGTGGGACATATTGGTCTGGCCTGGATTTTTAGTCAACGCACATGGCACTCAGTGTACTTTCCCATCTTGGAGAGGCCTTTGGTGGCCTATATTATCCTCTACGATCTCCGGTACCATGTCCGGGTATTTGATCTTCAAGGCATATTCTATTGAGTAGTCCATGTAACATACCCAGGATCCATGTGGTCACACCTTTGCTAGTGACTTTATCCTGTTGATCTGTGTCACTAAATCCACCACTGGCTAGTTCTACACCATTAACCATTTATCTTTTTCATTTTCCCACTCTAAAGAGATACCTTGGTGTCTATTGTTGTGTTTTTCTGCAGCACTTAGCAGAGTCTAAATGTTTATCTTTTATTGCAGTTAGAAACTGTTAGTTCCTTCTATAGGACTGTTTTCTGATTTCTGATTATAGTAAATTGTGCACTATGCACATTAGCACTTTGCATGTATATTAATAAGGAAATGCAGGTCTGTTTTGCCTGGTCGGGGTTGAGGACCCTGTTCATTCTCCTCCCCTACGTCACTCTGCTTCCAGAGTGACTACACTGCAATTTCTTTGTAGTGTACTGACCACTGTACCGCTATTGTTATCCTTTGTTAGGATTATTTGTGTATATTTGCTTCTGCCCACTCCTTGCTTCCATCCCCCTTTTAGCAGACAGTTAGCTCTTTATGTCTTCCCTTCATTTCACGTCACTTAATGTACGGGGATTGAAAACCCCTCAGAAGAGATCACAGGTTATTACTCTCCTTAAAAAATGCAAATCTGATATCTGTTTTTTACAGGAAACTCACATTAAGTCCTCCAACATTCCTAAGATGCCTACTTATCATTTTAACCAATGGTTTCATTCTACTTTTAGCTCTGCAGCTAGGGGTGTCAGTGTGGCCGTCTCCAAGCACGTCCCGTTTGTTCCTGCGCTCACACAATCAGACCCTGAAGGACGATTTCTGTTCGTCAAAGGTAAAATAGGTAATACCCTTGTTTCTTTAGCCAGTCTCTACGCTCCTAACCAACACCAACATAAATGGTTGAAATCCACATTACAGAGATTTGAGGTCTTCGCCGAAGGTCTTCGGATCTTGGGAGGGGACCTCAATGTTGCTTTGAACCCCTCTCTTGACATGTCTCAGGGTCACTCAGCTACCTCCCAGAAATCACTAGGCATGCTACACAAAACCATTGCCAATTCTCGTTTAATAGACACCTGGCGCACCTTGAACCCCTCTTGCAAAGATTACACGTTTTTCTCTGCGGTCCATAAGTCCTTCCAGAGGTTGGATTATATCCTATTCTCGGAACACCACTTGAACTTGCGCAGACGGTCAAATATTGGCCAAATCACTATATCTGACCACGCTCCTGTCACTTCGGAAATCTCCTTCCAGGATTTAACGCCTCGGGAATGGCAATGGAGACTTAACGAGACATTACTGGACTCAGAGAAAAATGTTAATGATCTTACCAATAAATTGTCCCTGTTCTTTCAGGATAACAAACCAGCTGACACTTCCCAAGCTATTACTTGGGAAACTCACAAAGCTTTCATTCGTGGTGAACTGATTGCTCTAGGTACAAAATTAAAAAAGGAGAGGCAGAAACAGCTTAACTCCCTACTGAGCCAGATACATAAGATTGAATCGTTGCAAAAAGTGTCCCTTTCCGACCCTAAACAAGCGGAACTAGTCTCCCTTAGACGACAATTGAAAGAACATCTGAACATCAAATGTGCCAAGGCGTACCAATATGCCAAGTTTAAATACTATGCCCATGGCAACAAAGGCAATAAGTTGATGACCCATCTATTGAAAAAAGGATTGATTCCCAGTTCATCAGTGGTATTAGGAATAGTCAGGGCACTCTGCTTACATCTACCACAGATATAGCCAAGGAATTTAACTCTTTCTATGCCAAACTATATAACCTGTCTTCCTCCCCGTCCTCTGATACTTCTCAACCTCCGCCCTCAAACCCTGAAGTTATTCAAAAGTTCCTCTCCTCTCTTCATTTACCTACCTTAAGCGAGGAAGACCGCTCCTCCTTATTATCCCCGATCTCCCAAGCGGAGGTCCAAAGGATCATACACTCAATGCCCCTGGGGAAAGCCCCGGGCCCGGACGGACTCCCGGTGGGATATTACAAAAAATTTCTCAAGACTCTCCTCCCTCACATTACCAATTGGTGTATTGCCCTTTCAGAGGGTAACACTCTACCCAAACAAGCTCTAGAGGCCACGATCACCATTATTCACAAAGAGCGCAAAGACGCTAGGGATTGTGGCAGCTATAGGCCAATCTCTCTCCTCAATATTGATGTAAAAATATGGGCCAAATTGCTAGCTGCCAGGTTGAACTCCATCACACCTCATATTATCCACCCTGACCAGGCAGGTTTTGTGCAGGGCAGGGAAGGCAACTTCCACTCTTGCAGAATAATGAGCGCAGTGAAATTGGCCTCTCAGACCCATCTACCTTTGATCCTTCTTGGCACTGATGCCGAGAAGGCTTTCGATAGAATAAGCTGGCCCTTCCTACAATACACACTACAAACATTTGGTATTCCAGATGCTTTCATTAGGTCTGTCATGACCCTGTACAATTGTCCCAGTGCAAGGGTTCGTGTCAATGGGACTCTCTCACCGTCTTTCGAAATAAATAATGGTACACGACAGGGCTGCCCCCTTTCACCCACCCTTTTTATTTTGGTTATGGAAACCCTGCTACAGTCCTTCCGCAACAACTCTAACATTAGAGGGCTCATAGTCAAAGGAGTGGAACATAAATGCGCTGCATTTGCAGACGATCTGCTGCTTCTGATTACTAATCCTCTGCAAGCATTCCCCCACATCATGACCCTCTTTGATTCCTTTGGCTCAATGTCTAATTTTAAGATTAATTATACTAAATCTGATGCATTAAATATATCCCTCCCTACACGAACTGCCCGACTCCTCCAGACTAATTTCCCCTTCAAGTGGCGCTCAGCTGACCTTCCATATCTAGGGATCTCTATCACCAAAGACTTCAATTCTCTATTTGCACATAACTACACCACCTTACTGAGAAAGGTCAAAGACCAGCTATCCGGCTTGTCTCTTCCTTACATTTCTTGGATGGGGCGTAAAAATCTATTGCAGACATATATCTTGCCTAAGTTCCTCTATCTTCTACAGATGCTTCCTATACACCTGCCTCGACACTTTTTCCAACAAGTCAAGTCTTTATTCACTAAATTTCTCTGGAGAGGGAAAAAGCCACGGATCGCATATGACAGACTCATGAGGTCTAAACAACACGGGGGCCTCGGCCTACCAGACTTACACACTTACTATCGAGCTATACAACTCAAAAGGTGGATGCAATTATGCATCCCTAGGTTTAGACATGCTGGGACTGACTTGGAGGCGGCTATACTGACTGATAAACAGATGGCTGGGTTATGGGGTATTTCTAAGCCGGAGGATATGCCTGCTGGTCTTTCAAAAGGGGCCTACCTCAATATGCAAGCACTAAGTTCGGTTTCAGCTTTACTTTCTGACCCCCCACGGGGTTTACCTGCCTCCCTGATACCTTACCTATTACAGCCTCTGGTGTCGTCGACCCCATCTTTCTGGAGAGGACTGAGAGATGTCACTGTTGCAGATTTATTCTGTGATTCCTCTGATACAAGGTCTATTGATAAGTTATGCTCCAAATATGTGAAAGCAGGGGCATTCTTAGATAAATTGGAGTTCACACGCTCCTGCTCAGCTCTCATTCCAAAGTTGCAACCACACGCCACTGAGACTTGGTTTGAGAAATTGACTCAGGGTTCTACTGTCCCAAAACATTGTATCTCTTTGCTTTATAGATCACTGCTTGTCAAGAAGGATTGTACAACTCCATCCTATATTACCGCCTGGGAGCTGGATCTGAACAGGTCATTCACAGAATTGGAGATCTCTCAGATTCATCTCCACTCGCATGGTTTTTCAAAATGTGTCACCATTAAGGAGCACTCGTATAAAACCATGACGAGATGGTATAATGATCCACATAAGCTTTATCAATTTGGTTTGTCAAATTCCAATCTATGCTGGAGATGTGGAACCCACACTGGTACACTTGGTCACATCTTCTGGCACTGCCCATTAATTACTCCTTACTGGACCAAAATTGAAGAGTGCATTAACAATGTATGCCATACCACCATCTCACTCACCCCTGAATCGGTGTTACTATGGCTCCCATCTGGCTCCTGGAAGCCTTCTTACAATAACCTGCCTACACTTCTTATTCAAGCAGCTAGGCTATTAATACCACTACATTGGCTCTCTAGGGAGGCTCCATCCCACTCCTCGTGGATGGAGAGAGTGGACCAGCTATACTTGATGGAAGAACTAGCTAGTTGGGCCAATAGATCCCACCATAAGTTTCTCAAGCTTTGGTCCCCATGGAAATTCTTCAGGTCCGGTCTATGTTCTTAGGCATCTACTAGTTTACTTATGTGATTTCCTATTCATATACATGTAAGTCCCGCAGCATTTCAAGTTTCCTTTTTGATATGATAATGCTCAGTATTAATGCTTTCATAAGACGTACTTATATTGAAATATTATTGATCATTGTGAATTGCTTTCTACTACACTGTCTGTGACCTTCCTTTACCCACCCCCTCCCCCACCCACATCACTCCTCTCCTCTGATCTCTCACCTCCCCTTATCCCATCCTACCCTTCCTTATCCCAATTTCCCACCCTCCCACCCCCCTTAACACACTTATGACGGGAGTGAATGTTTCTCCCTCCGATGCTTTGATTATTGCACTGTGTATTGTGTTTACTATTCTGAAAATCAATAAAAAGAGATTTGTTAAAAAAAAAAAAAATTAGCCCCTACCTGAGACAATCACCCAAAAAATAAAAAAACTACAGCTCTCTGACTATGGAGACACTGAAACATGATTTTTTTTGTTTCAAAAAGGATATTATTGTGTAAAACTTAAATAAATAAAAATAAGTATACATGTTAGGTATCGCCACGTCCGTAAAAACCTGCTCTACAAAAATATAGTATGATCTCTCCCCTCAGGTGAACACTGTAAAAAATAAAAAAATAAAAACTGTCTAAAGAAAGCCATTTTTTGTCACATTTCATCACAAAAAATGTAATACCAAGCGATCAAAAAAGCGTATGCCCCCGAAAATAGTACCAATCTAATCGTCATCTCATCCCGCAAAAAATGAGCCCCAATCTGAGACAATCGCCCAAAAAATAAAAAAAATACAGCTCTCTGACTATGGAGACACTAAAATGTGATTTTTTTTTTTTGTACTTCAAAAATATTGTGTAAAACTTAAATAAATAAAAAAAGTATACATATTAGATATTGCCGCGTCCGTAACGACCTGCTCTATAAAAATATCACACGCTCTAACCTGTCAGATGAATGTTGTAAATAACAAAAAATAAAAACAATGCCAAAACTGCTAGTTTTTGTTACCTTGCCTCACAAAAAGTGTAATATAGAGCTACCAAAAATCATATGTACCCTAAAATAGCACTAACAAAACTGTCAACTTATCCCGTAGTTTCCAAAATGGGGTCAGTTTTTTGGAGTTTCCTACTCTAGGGGTGCATCAAATGTGACATGGCAACTTAAACTTTTTCCAGTGAAATCTGCCCTGGCATTCCTTTCCTTCTGCGCCCTGCCGTGTGCCTGTACAGCAGTTTACGATGACAAATGGGGCATTTCTGTAAACTACAGAATCAGGGTAATAATTACTGAGTTTTGTTTGGCAGTTAACCCTTGCTTTATTCTCAGAATAAAATAATTCATATGGAAAATCTGTCAAAAAAGTGAAATTCGGAAATTTTGGCAACATTTTCCTTTAATTCTTGTGGAACACCTAAAGGGTTAATAACGTTTGTAAAATCAGTTTTGAATACCTTGAGGGGTGTGGTTTCTAAAATGGGGTCATTTTTGGGTGGTTTCTATGATGGAAGCCTCACAAAGTGACTTCAAACCTGAACTGGTCCTTAAAAAGTGGGTTTTGGAAATTTTGTGAAAAATTTCAAGATTTGCTTCTAAATTTCTAAGCCTTCTAACGTCCCAAAAAAATAAAATGTAATTTTCAGTGATCCAAACCTGAAGTAGACACATGGGGAATGTAAAGTCATAACTATTTTTGGAGGCATTACTATGTATTTTAAAAGTAGAGAAATTGACATTTGGAAATTTGCAAATTTTTCTAAATTTTTGGTAAATTTGGTATTTTTTTATAAATAAGAATGAAATATTTTGACTCAAATTTACCACTGTCATGAAGTACAATATGTGACGAGAAAACAATCTCAGAATGGCCTGGATAAGTAAAAGCGCTCTAAAGTTATCACCACATAAAGTGAGACATGTCAGATTTGCTAAAAATGGCCTGGTCCTTAAGGTGAAAAATGGCAGGGTCCTTAAGGGGTTAAAGCACAGAGAGCATCATGAAGACCAAGGAAAACACCAGGCAGGTCCGTGATACTGTTGTGGAGAAGTTTAAAGCCAGATTTGAATACCAAAAGATTTCCCAAGCTTTAAACATCCCAAGGAGCACTGTGCAAGCGATCATATTGAAATGGAAGGAGTATCAGACCACTGCAAATCTACAAAGACCCGGCCGTCCCTCTAAACCAGAGATCTCAAACTTGTGGCCCTCCAGCTGTTGTAAAACTACAACTTCCATCATGCCAGGAAAGCCTACAGCTATTGGGGCATGCTGGGAGTTGTAGTTTTGTAACAGCTGGAGGGCCACAAGTTTGAGATCCCTGCTCTAAACTTTCATCTCAAACAAGGAGAAGACTGATCATAGATGCAGCCAAGATGCCCATGATCACTCTGGATGAACTGCAGAGATCTACAGCTGAGGTGGGAGAGTCTGTCCATAGGACAACAATCAGTCCAACACTTCACAAATCTGGCCTTTATGGAAGAGTGGCAAGAAGAAAGCCATTTCTCAAAGATATCCATAAAAAGTCTTGTTTACAGTTTGCCACAAGGCACCTGGGAGACACACCAAACATGTGGAAGAAGGTGATCTGGTCAGATGAAACCAAAATGGAACTTTTTGGAAACAATGCAAAACGATATGTTTAGCGTAAAAGCAACATAGCTCATCACCCTGAACACACCATCTCCACTGTCAAACATGGTGGTGGCAGCATCATGGTTTGGGCCTGCTTTTCATCAGCAGGGACAGAGAAGATGGTTAAAATTGATGGGAAGATGGATGGAGCCAAATACAGGACCATTCTGGATGAAAACCTGTTGGAGTCTGCAAAAGACCTGAGACTAGGACGGAGATTTATCTTCCAACAAGACAATGATCCCAAACATAAAGCAAAATCTACAATGGAATGGTTCAAAAATAAACGTATCCAGGTCTTAGAATGGCCACGTCAAAGTCCAGACCTGAATCCAATTAAGAATATATGGAAAGAGCTGAAAACTGCTGTTCACAAACGCTCTCCATCCAACCTCAAAGAGCTCGAGCTGTTTTGCAAGGAAGAATGGGCAAGAATTTTAGTCTCTAGATGTGCAAAACTTTTAGTCTCTAGATACCCCAAGCGACTTGCATCTGTAATCGCAGCAAAAGGTGGTGCAGCAAAGTATTAATGCAAGGGGGCCGAATCATTTTGCACGCCCAACTTTTCAGTTTTATTATTACAAAAAAAGTTTGAATGATCCAATAAATTTTGTTCCACTTCACAATTGTGACCCACTTGTTGTTGATTCTTTACCAAAAATTTAAAATGTTATATTTTTGTTTGAAGCCTGAAATGTGGCAAAAGGTTAAAAAGTTCCAGGGGGCCGAATACTTTTGCAAGGCACTGTATATCATATAAAGCTATATTCCTACTTGTCTGCATAACTAAAACGAAACTCAAGAAAATCCAAGATGTAGCACCATGAGGGCAGGATAGCAAGAACAGAAATAGACTTGTACTGAGATTATTAAAACTTTATATTTATTCAGGAAATGTAAAATCCAACATGAAAGTCCCTTATGTCTCTAAAGAAAAATGCCTTTAGTCACAGTAGTAGGTGTTTTTAACTGGACTGCATAAAATCATGTTTTAATCACCCTGGTGCAACATCCTCTATCTGCTAGTATATGTATAATCTTAAATGCATTAACAATATTAATTTACCAGATTATTATTTTGTAGTTGCTTTATGTTTATTGCAGCCCCCAACCACCACCACCAACACCACTATTTACTGAAAGAAATCTAGTAGAATATCATATGGATATTTTATAGATACAATGGTTAGAGACTTCTTCCCATGATCTAAATTAGTAAATTAGGTTATTCATAGCATCTCTGACCCTTGTATTAAAAAAACTAGAAAATAATTACATAATTAATAAATAGCAACACCAATATCAAAGTACACGTACACACCAAATGGGTTAATAAAAAACTTTATTAGTACATCATGTATATAAAAACATATTAAAAGTCAATGGTGGTGGCATAAAGAAATAGAGGGGCTATCTGGTCAGAGTCTCTATATGGTATGGCATCTAGTAAAGTGCCATGTTATTTTCCCATATCAAATGATAGCTGATGTGCTGGTGGTGCATATCATTATGCATCACTTTGGTGAATCATCATTTGAGTATGGAGATCCCATGGTGTCATACACTGGTGGTGATGTCTATTACACCTCCAAAACCTATTGAGGTTGTGGGATAATGAATAATTATAAAGGTAAATTGTGACTTCATCCAAATTGCATGATGTTTCTTTCAGAAAAATAAATGATTCGTGTATGTGTTTCCTTAGAGACTAACACTTCTTGGAAACTACCAGTATCTTTTGCAAGATTTGGCTATCAACATCATATGTACCCTTACTAGTAAGTATATTTCTATTCTTTATATGATTGCTGCCCAATACTGTACATAGCTGTCGTTTTGGATATACTCTAGCAGCATATTTAATGAGGGTTTTTTTTTTGTGAGTTTACTAAAATATTTATCTTTTTTATCTAGTGAGTTTAAACCATGCAGCCCCCAAGCTTGCACCTTACAGACCCTCGGGACAACTGTTCTCTCCTCCTTTGTTACTCTCCATTTTCATGCATCTTACTTTTACTGTGATTGTCCAAGGCACCGCTTTCTTTCTGCTTCAAGAGCAGCCATGGTTCAGTGAAACTGATGTCTTCAGGTACATTTGTTCACCACAGTTGTCACTAGTTTTTGTATAGCTAGAATGGAAGCAGGGAAAGCAGCTGCTACAGGGCCTGATCTCATAAGGGGCCCACATTTTTTTTTAGTATCTTTTTTTTTTTTTATTTCTTTAACATGATTGCAATAATCTTCCCACATTTTAAAAGACATAGTTGAAAAGAAAAAAACATAATATTACATGTATAAAATGTCATCAGTACAATTAATCACATTAATATAACCCAAACCCTTCCCCACCCCACCCTTAAGGGAGCTGAACACTGGAGGAGGAGGAGGAGGAGGGAGGGAAGAAAGAAGAGAGAGGAAGGGAAAAAAAAAAAAAAAATATATATATATATATATATATATATATATATATATATATTTTGTAATTATTTATATTAATTTTTAACATCTGTCCAAAGTGACCACGTCCTTTCCCAAGTACGCATTCTTCCCATGCTCCCATAGTATAAATTCTTGAATTTGATTATTGTGTCCAGTAGATTTTCCCATTCGTTAATTACGGGTCCTTGTTTTGACCCCCATTTTCGGGCCACTATAACTCTGGCTAATAATAATACTCGTAATAAGCAGCTATGCTTCTGTCCTAGATTGGGACATCTATCTACATCTCCAAGAATCATTATCTCAGGTAAAGGAGGACATTTGATCTTCAAAGTTCAGTTGATCTTACATAGAATAGCCTGCCAATACTTTTGAACAACCCAACAATTCCAAACCATATGTATAAAATCAGCATCAGTACTAGAACATTTAGGACATTTAGAGTTCTTGGTCAATCCTATTCTATGCAGAAATTTTGATGTATAATATAATCTATGCAAAATATTAAACTGAATCAGTTTATGCTGCTTAGAGATGGACGCTCGTTTTATATTCTGATAAATTTCCACCCATCGTGTTTCCAAACCTTCCCCTAATACACTACTCCAATCTTTTTCACTTTTAAACCTATTCATATCAGCAATTTCATTTATTATACTTTTATAGATCACCACTGGATATTAGGGACATGAACCGATAGATTATATACCAGCGCGGTGTTGTCTATCTATCAAACACCTGCGCCTGCTTTCGGGTCATTTCCCTCCAAGTGGTGTTTACTGCCTTTTTGTCCCACTCAATAGTTGGGATTTGGCTCTCCTCTATTTACTTTTTAACACAGTATATCAGTAATAAAGACTTTGTTGTTTTATTTTTAAACGTCCTTTTTTGGCAGTGATATGTGTACTTTTATAGATCTCTGAAAGCGTCACTTGTGCACCTAACTTCTCACCATAGTAACATAGTAACATAGTAACATAGTAACATAGTTTATAAGGCCGAAAAAAGACATCTGTCCATCCAGTTCGGCCTGTTTTCCTACAAGTTGATCCAGAGGAAGGCAAAAAACCCTGTGAGGTAGAAGCCAGTTTTCCCCACTAGGGAAGAAAATTCCTTTCCGACTCCAATCAGGCAATCAGAATAACTCCCTGGATCAACGACCCCTCTCTAGTAACTATAACCTGTAAGATTATTACCCTCCAAAAATACATCCAGGCCCCTCTTGAACTCTTTTAGTGAACTTACCATCACCACCTCCTCAGGCAGAGAGTTCCATAGTCTCACTGCTCTTACCGTAAAGAATCCTCTTCTATAAAATTGAAAATTCTTCTGGATCTTAACTTCAAATAATGAGTGATCCTTAGTACATCTATATGCATCCACTAATTGATAATAATAAAACTTGTGCATTAAATCAATATTCTCCTCAAATCCTAAATTCCCTTAATGTCCTAATTCTTCCATCACAAAAGAGATGTGAAACCAAAGAAATCCCCTTACTTAACCAATATTTATAATCCTCAATCTTATTAAATTCCACTAAATGTATATTATTCCAAAGTGGAGTGAAATTACAAGCATATCTAATACCATAACACTCCTTAATCCATTTCCATACTCATTGCAACATAAAACATATTGTGGATTTCTTATAAATTCTGGTCTCCATAATCCCTGACTCCAAAACTTGGAAAACATTTCCATATTTTCCTTCCTTCCTTACAAAGTAAATTCTTCATAAATCCTTGCTCTGCAGTCTGCATTTGTTATTATCCATTGTAATTGGGATGCAATATAATATCCTTTAAAAGAAGGTACTGATAAACCACCCTTACTCTTATGAATCCAAAGGTATTTCTGCTTAATACGGACTCTTTTTCTCCCCCATATCAATTTATTTATCATTGCCTCAATTGCATGGAAGAAGGAATCCTTAACCCAAACAATACATGGGGACAGAGTATATAGGACCTGATGAAGCAAAACCATTTTAATCAGCCCAATTCCATCTGTTTTACTTAGGGGTAGCTTGGTCCAAGCATCAATTTTCAATTTTATCGTCGTTATTGTCGGATAAAGATTTAGCTCTGGATAGTCTCTTACAGTAGTATTATTCCTAGGTACTCCAGTTTCTCAGTTTTCCCGAGAACATGCAATCCCTTAGTCCAATTCCCATCTGGATTTTCCTGATCAAGCAGAAATAACCTAGATTTACTGCGGTTTATCTCGAGTCCTGATAGGACACCAAAATAGTCCAAGGTATTCATAATTTTAAGCAAGGATGACCCAGTATCTCTGATAAACAATAAAATGTCATCAGCATACAGGCTGATTTTATCCTTATCTCCATATGCTCCAAAACGCCGGATATCCATGTCACCACGGAGCTGGATCGCCAATGGTTCTAAAAATATCGCAAACAGCATTGGAGACAATGGACATCCTTGTCTAGTTCCCCGAGACAAATTAAAACTTCTAGTAACTTCTCCATAAACTTTAATGCATGATCTAGGTTCCGAGTAGAGTAACCATACCCATTTAATGTATTTATTGCCCAGATTCATTTTACTCATAACGGCCCACAAAAAGGGCCACTCCACTCTGTCAAATGCCTTTGTCGCATCTACTGACAGAATGGAGAGGTCCAGACCCTCGCCCATCTCTATATTAATTAAAGCATGTTTTATGTTCATCCTAGATTTTCTTTTAGGTATAAACCCACATTGATCGGGATGTATCAAGTCACTAATTATCTTTTTTAATCTATTCGATAATAATTTAGCAAATATTTTGTAATCCATACTGAGTAGTGATATCGGTCTATAAGATTCAACTAAATGTGGATCTTTCCCTTTTTTATGTATCAAGGTGATCATAGCTTCCGTAAGAGATTTCGAAAGCCACTTAGCTTGATCGGCTTCCTTAAGCACTTCATGCAACATGTGAATTAAAACTTTCCCGATCTTTCTATACAATTCAAATGGGAAGCCGTCCAGACCAGGGGATGTATTACCTTTTACACTATTCAAGGCAGCCTCTAATTCTGTAGATGTTATAGGGGCATTTAATTCATTCCTTTTAACATCACTAATCATTGATATTCTAAGCCTGTTTAAATATGACATTATCTCTTCATTTCTCATAGACATTTCAGACCTATATAGATCCATGTAGTACTGAGAAAATTCATCACAAATAATTTGTTGGTCTCACGTGTAAACGCCAGTTTTTGTAAGGATCTTAAGTATTTGATTATTGGATCACTGGTTCCGCATAATATCAGATAGATATCTACTAGCTTTACCAGTTTCGACAAATTTTCTCTATCCATGAAAGAATAATGTTTGCTGAGCCTTATTTACCATCATTTTTCTATATTCTTCGCCCACTTGGGAGAAGGACTAAAAGATTTTGTCAGGGCCCCCTCAATAGTATTATACAATAACATTACATACAGTGACTGTATATAATGTAGTCACATGACATTCAGCAAATACATGTAGGTAATGGACAGAGTCAGCCTGGGTTGGTCTTGAGTAGCTGCAGGAGTAAGGGTTGCATGGGAGGATGGGATTACTGGGGAAGGAGGCATGTTCAAAAAGTTGTTGCGGGGCCCAGACAGTTTTAGTTATGCCGCTATTACTAGTTAAACTCTATGGAATTATTAACCACTTCACAAGTTCAAAACTCGGTAAAGTAAATGTGGCTTTGAAAGATGTAACTTTCTTCCATTTGGTTAAATATTTTTTGTTGATACATGGCACTTTATTTGTATTTTAGTAATTTTTATTTTTATTCTTTTATACCCAGTAGAGTTGAGAGAAACTTTTTGGTAGGTTCGAGTTTGGGTTTGAGGTTTAAGTGAATTACATGATGGATTCCGTTCTCATGGAATCCATCACGTAATTCAATGCCAGCATGCCACATAATACGTATGGCCAGCTCCGAGGGTTCCGTTCTGCTGGCCATACACTTGTATTATGATGGCATGCAAAATGGTATACCTCTAAAGGCATTCTGTTTGGCATGCCGGCATTGAAGTACATTATGGATTCTGTGAGAACGGAATTCATTACATAATTCACTTAAAACCTGAACCCGAACTTGAACCTGCCAAAAGGCAGGTGTGTTCATCTCTAATACCCAGGAAAATGTTAAATGGAAAAAAAAACAATTTTTTGTAATTTTTCAATTTTGTTCTAATAGAGCAGTGTAACTAAAATTCATTTTTAAATGTCGTCTTTCTATTACAGATATTTTAATATCAGGGATGTGTAGTTATATGGGTTCCTCAGGATAGGTCATCAATATCTGATCAGCAGGGGTTTAATGAGGTGGTGGTGTGCCATGCGAGCAACGCTTCCTGATCTTTACACTACATGTCATCTCCTGTGAAGCAGCGGTGTAGAGTAATTACAAGTGCTCGCTCCATTCAAGTGGGTGGAGCAAGTACTTGTCATTACACGGTACTGTAGTTTATACAGTTCAAGGGGCCATAAGTAAAATGTTCATGGGGGCCCAGTAGTTTCAAATTCCTCAATATAACCTTTAAACATTTTTTAAACAAGAAAACAGTATTATAATTGATGTTTTCATCTCCCACAGTGCATGTCTTCCATTAAACAACAGCACAGGAAATATTACAGTAAGAGAACATGGATACTCAGAGAACTTTTTTACAACAACCATGTTTCCTGTAACTGGTTTCCATCTGATTATTGCAGAAATTGTGTTCGCCAAAGGAAAGCCATTCCGCCAGCCTTTATATACTAACTGTAAGTAAAAATTTTTTTTTTTTTTTTTTATTTCAGAAATTGGCAGTTAATTAAATATCCAGGAGGGCTTTTATTCTAACCTCGTTTTCTGCCTGAGATGAAATGTAAAATAGTGTCTATTCCTTCCCCAAGTTGAATATAGGAACATAAAGTAATGCAATATTTAGTCGTGAAAGTTGCCAACTGGAGCAAATAATGTTGACTTTTCTCATGAATGGTACACTTCTTCAGAAAATACCTTTTTAGAATATTTGGATAGATGTCTAAAATAAAATAAAATAAAGTATTATACAGACACATTTGTTTTCATTGTATGCATTGTAATCTTGCAGGGTAGTTCAGAAATTTGTTGCCACCTGGACTAGATGATGTTTGTATGACAGGTTTAGCTTTTCATTTATGCAATTTGTTGGGAAAAATCAGCTTGTGCATGTGTTTTTATGTACAGTACAGTACATATAGCAGATAATGTAGCCATTGTTTTATCACTATTGGGGCTGTCAGTATCCAATGTTAAACAATGGGGTGATAGATTAATTAAACATAGTATTCAGGGTTAGTCAAATAGTCCTAGTTTTATAGTAGTGGTTCTCAACCCGGGGTATGTGTGTCCTACTGTGTATAGTCTGTACTGTAGGTGCTATTTGCTGCAGCTTAAAATGAGCTTCCATGCTGGATATAGATGGTGTGGCTAACCCCAATTGAGATAATCATAGGTGAGTGGAAGAACCAATGGCAGGTTCTCCCGACATGTGGCAATCTACCAGAAATGGAGGTAGGGCAAGGAACTTGCAGTTGGAGGTACAGCTCACATAGATTGGACAGTGTGATTGGACAGAGAAAGGGATGTTGGGTGCAGTGAATAACCTGTTTTGGAGGAACTGGGTCAGGATGGGAGATGCTGCAGAACGCCACAAGCAGGGTAATAAAGCCATGAATTGTTTGCAACCACAGAGCAGTTGAGGATCCTCTATGTTTGGGCCTGACTGCAAATGCTTCAGATGGACAGTTGGTACAGAGGGACATGGGTATACTGGGTGGTTTTGTCCTGTTGTCTCTGTACAGAGCTGTGCCTGGGGATCTAGCCTGGATACTGTAAAATGGGTCTGGCTGTGGTCTGAATCCATTTTGTTTTCTGGTGAATGGGATCATAAATGTACTATTTTTGGTTCAAATGCTGGCAGTTGGACAATGCATACAAAATTGGATTCACCATTAAAAACTTGCTTGCTCAAAGCATTCCAGTGCCTCAGCGATGACCTGTGCAGGTTTGGCACATGACTGCTGAACTCCTAGAAGCATAAGCTTGGCACTTAACTTGGAAAACCTTGAACAAGTGAGGGTTTTTTTTTTTTTCACCATGCCTGATCCCTGGTCATGTGTTCTCAGTCTCTACAACAACCCCTTTAAAATTACTTAAGGTAAGTCATTGCCTAACGTAATGAAATAAGTGATCCTTACATGTGCGCAGTTAAGAGTCAAAATTGCTTACAACACATTCCAGATGAAATAGTCTGTTTTGTCCACATCCTGGGGCAAATGAAAAAATAATAAAGAAAAGTCATTCACAGTTATTTAGAAAAAAAAGGCCACTAAAAAGCCATAAAAACCATGTTTGGAAAGGCAAAAGATTCAAACAACGTTTGTTTATTTTTTTTTTACATTTTTTGTTTTTGTAGTGGAAAAATATCAGACCAAATTCATATGTGTAGAGACCCTATTAATGGTCCAAATTTGATCTTTGCTATGGGCACATCTGTCTTCTGTGTACTGTACATATGTACACCAATTCCTTACTAATAGAGATTTTTTTGAACATCCAACACAACATTCCTACCACAATTTTATATGCACACGTTGACAATAATGATTTATTTTCTTTTCCAGATCTGTTGTCAACTTTGATCATAGTTCAAGTTGGGATTTATTTATTTGTCCTTTTTGCTGATATTGACTCTTTATACACGGCTATTGAGGTAAAGTATATTATAATAATAAACATAATTCAATGTTAGGTATATGGTAATTTCTAAATTTTTGTTTTAATAATATATATGACCAAATATCAAATAATACTTTATTTTTCCAAAGATTTCATTTCAGTATATCATGGAATATCAAATAATACTTTCTCGCTTATAATATCTGTTTAAACCCTTAAAAGTGTTTCTAGCTTCTTGGACTTTTTTCAACTTTGAACCCCAGCCTGTTGTATCTGCTGAAAAAAAATCATACTCCCTTGTTTCTAGCTGCTCTGTAACATCTCCCTGGGTCCCTATATCCTTCAATTATCTTCTGGTCCCTGTCCTGTAAACTTGCATGCCACTGCAGCCAATGAATGGCCTTAGCATCATGTTCCCCCAAGTGGCATATCAGTGATGGATCATGTGCTGCTTGAAGACATTTCAACAGAATCAAAATTGTCTTCATAAGCTTGCTGCACTGAGATGACTGCTTTACAGTGTCTGCTGCTTGCCAAGCATCTTAAACAATTTGGCTGGAGATGACAGAAATTCTTGAAATTATTTTTATCAATTAGGGTAATAAAAAAAAAAAATCAGGTCTGAATTAGAGATGAGCGAATCTATTCGCCGCTTCGTAGATTCAATACGAATCATCACAATTTTCTACTCCGAAGCTAATCCGGATCTTTTCAGATTCGCTCCGTTCGAATCTTAAATGTTCTTAAATAGAGATGAGCGAGCACTAAAATGCTCGGGTGCTCGTTATTCGAGTCGAACTTTCCCCGATGCTCGGGTGCTCATTTCGAATAACGAACCCCATTGAAGTCAATGGGAGACTCGAGCATTTTTTGCAGGGGACCAAGGCTCTGCCTAGGGAAGGCTGGGTGAAAACCTGGAAACATCAGAAAATGATGGAAACACCACGGAAATGGACAGGAAACAGCAGGGGCAGCATGTAGGGATGCCTCTGAGGCTCCCTAATTGCACTATTTTTTCTAAATCTGGCCAATAGTCTGGGGATGACCCCAAGGCAAAATGCTGCCTGACAACCTGGCGGTGAACCCCTGATTGTCTGTCTTTCAATAAGATTGCAGTGTAAAGCATGGTGGTGAGCCTCAGTAATAAGATTGCAGTGTAAAGCATGGTGGTGAGCCTCAGTATGACTTTTTAGATGGAGATTGCATGTGGTCACGTACTCCCTGGAACCCCATAGTCACGCCTTCTCTGATGTGCTACCCCAGAACATTCTCTGCCCCAATTCGCAAGACCTTTTGCAGTCTCCGTGTGCTGACAGTGGGGATTTACCAGTGTTGTCTGAGGAGGTGGTGGACAATGGCGAGACACAGGTGTCGGGGGGTGAGGTAGTTGTATGGGAAGCAAGTTACAGTGGGGACTCCTTGGGGGGACTTTCTCATGATGGGACAGATTCAATTGTGTTTAGAAAGGCTGATGGGCTTCCGTCAGCACTGTGTGTATAGAACCCCATGGCCTTTCATAAAAATAGTCTGGCGATGACCCCAAGGCAATTTTCAGGGACACGGTAATGGTGACCCACTTAAAAATGCTGCCTGACAACCTGGTGGTGCACCCCTGATTGTCTGACTTTCAATAAGATTGCAGTGTAAAGCATGGTGGTGAGCCTCAGTAATAAGATTGCAGTGTTAAGCATGGTGGTGAGCCTCAGTATGACTTTTTGGATGATGATTGCATGTGGTCACGTACTCCCTGGAACCCCATAGACACCCCTTCTCTGATGTGCTACCCCAGAACATTCTCTGCCCCAAGTCGCAAGACCTTTTGCAGTCTCCGTGTGCTGACAGTGGGGATTTACCAGTGTTGTCTGAGGAGGTGGTGGACAATGGCGAGACACAGGTGTCGGGGGGTGAGGTAGTTGAAAGTGAAGCAAGTTACATTGGGGACTCCTTGGGGGGACTTTCTCATGATGGGACAGATTCAACTTGGGTGAATCAGGCACAGGAACAGATCAATTTTTTTTGTGTTTATTTAACTTTTATTTAGCACAAATAACCACAGAGATATTTATTTGTTCTCTTCGCTGCGCAGTCTGGCGTTGGGGTTCGACACTGTGAGGCGAAGGTGTGGTTTTCCGGCGGGAGGCGCTCGTGCCGGGGTCCTGGGCAGGGAATTGACTAGCAGAGGCAGCGAGTGAAACAGGGGAAGGAGCAGTGGTGTGACCCGCAGGAGGTGGTGAACGGCCTTGGTTCCATTGAGTGGGGTGTTTAGCACTGATATGCCTGCGCATGCTGGTGGTGGTTAGGCTAGTAGTGGTGGCACCCCTGCTGATCCTGGTGTGGCACAGGTTGCACACCACAGTCCGTCGGTCATCCTAACTTTCTTTAAAGAACCTCCAGACTTGCGAACATCTAGGCCTCGCCACGGGAACTTCACTACGTGAAACAGTTGCTGCTGATGCACCAGCTCTGGCCCTGCTTCTCCCTCTGGCCACACCACTGCCTCTTCCAACCTGTTCTGGTGCAGCACTCGCCTCCGCCTCAGAAGCACTGTCTTCACTCGGCTTATCAACCCAGCTTGGGTCAGTCACCTTGTCATCCTCCAATTCCTCAGTCTGCTCCCCCTCAGTCTGCTCCCCCCTCGGACTTCCTGCCCTGACAACAACTTCACCACTGTCTGACAACTGTGTCTCCTCATCGTCCGACACCTCTTTACAAACTTCTTCCACTAAGTCAACATTGTCATCATCATCATCACCCACAGACTGCGACTGTTGGAAAACTTGGGCATCGGGAACGAGGTCAGCAGCAACCTGAGAATTGGTTTGTGACTCTGGGAAGGGTCCAGAAAACAGTTCCTGAGAGTATGCCGGATCGCATTCCAAATTTTCCTGGGAGGGGGCAGACTGGGGGGAAGGAGGTTGAGGTGGAGGAGCCAGAGGAGTGCTCCCTTGGGTAACGTGGGTGGACTGCGTGGAAGACTGACTGGTGGACAAATTACTTGAAGCATTGTCTGCAATCCACGACATCAGCTGTTCGCACTGTTGTGGTTTCAACAGTCCTCTACCACGTGTCCCTGTAAGTTGAGACATGAAGCTAGGGAGTGTAGCTCTGCGGCATTCCCCTGCTCCCTCATCAGCAGGTACTGTCTCACCCTGCCCAGGACCACGGCCTCTGCCCCCTGCAGTAATTGAATGCCCACGCCCCTCGTCCTCTGACCCTTAGCCCTGGGGTTCAACATTTTCTGTATATAAGTGTATTATATAAAAAAAATAAAATAAATGGGCCTGCTGTACTGAAACCCACAAACTTGTTCAGCCTGGTTTAATTAAGTGACGTACAGAAAGTGTCACCTGGACAGAAAATACGGATATTAGTGAGTGTACTGAACTGTGACACACAGAATGGTTCCACACTGCTGTGTGAAATGGATTTGTATCACTGAGC